>OZ014476.1:13697250-13990545 GCA_963965965.1 Trididemnum nubilum | reverse complement strand
TAATTTTTTGCCATTTTCAGGTTTGGTATCTGTATTGAACGACGTGCATGTTGTCGAAGTGGCGCTTGGCCGGGCACATATCGTTGTAAGATCGGACGATGGCCGAATTTGGACAGCTGGGGTTAACAACCGTGGACAATGTGGTCGCCAAGAAGGAACAATGCCAATAAGCCAGCATATAGCCGAAGTAGAGCAGGAAAAGGATGGTATGTTGTTACATACGGAATGATGAATTTTGTTATTGAGTTTAGAATATCTTGAGTTTATATAATTTTCATTTAAACGTATGAATCAAGCTCTCTGGCCGTCTTACCACACTGTCATCATTATATGAGGATCAACATACAAATCATACTTTAATAAAGCAATTCGAGCTTTTGGTGGTGCAGAGTGAAATGAAAGTTTCTCCCTTTATGTTATAAATTTAAAGTGATAAAACTTCATGATATGTATAAATATAAACTTATAAGATTTATGCATCATGTAGAATACAAAACTCTACGTACACCATTAATAAATTATTTGACAATGTGAAAAATGATTTAAATTTCAATGCTAGGTCCAGAACACAAAAAAATTAAAAGTTCTTTTTAAATCGTCAAGAACTCAAAAAATTGTGAAGCAATCAGAGTGTTACTTTAGGGAATTCACTATCACTCAATTTAGAAAAATTAGTTTTTCGAAGATTTTCTTCTGATTATAGATCCAATCTCATCCAAAATTCTAAGTCATAATTTTAGCAGATAAATTCGACGTTAGCCTGCACTATTTCGATTATGTCTCTACTATTATTAGAATGACTGACAATAAATCTCTTTATTTTATGTCAGGTTGGCCGCTCGACTCGAAGACTTATGTCACTTCGCGGTTTTCCTTCCGCATTATTTTGATAATAATACTTTTGTGTTGTTTTGCGTTTATTTTGTATGGTAAAAAATAAACTTACCTTACCTGTCGTAACCACGCTTAATACCCTTAGTTGGGTTCTGTTTGTGAGTCTTCCTTCAAGCTGGGCTGCTAGAATGCGTAGACTGTGCTTGGTCCAAACGGGAAATATACGTAAATTGCCTTTCTCAAGGACACAACAACATATTGCCGGTTCGGGAATTGAACCGAATCTATCGATCACTTACCCGATGTGCTGCCAGCTGAGCTGGCACTCTAATTTGAACAAAAGAAGTGTAGTGGTGTTGTGCATTTAAGTTACTGTGCAGAGTTGTAAACAGGCCGACTAGTTCAGGCCCGAACCCGAAAATATAAGGCCGAACCCGAAACTTAATTTGAAGCCCAAACCATGCCCGAAAAAACCCGAAAGTTAAGTTATGTCTAAAAAATTTAGCGATGTTGCCAAGTTATTTTGATTTTATTTTTGTGCACCTAAGACAAAAAGTAAGTCTCAGGCCCGAATCAAGCCCGAAATTTTTGTCAACTTTGAGCCCGAACCCGACCCGAAAGGCCCAGCCCGACTTCCAACTCTGTTACTGTGATGAGTTTGTTTACTCCTTTCTGCTGGCAACATTTAGTGTTTTTTTAATACTATCAACCAAAAGGGAAAATAAATGGAAACAATTTCTCACCATCTAACTAATTGTTTAAAATGAACTCCCGACAAAAGTATCGTTTTTACAAGTTTTTAAGTTCTCACACTGTTTAACTTCATGCTTTTGAGTTTGAGACGAGCATTGCATTTTCAATAGCACTAAGTTTATCTTCCAATAGTTTCAATGCCGGAGGACAAATCCATCGAAGACATCGCGTTACCCGGTGGACTTGCGAACAGAGACGCTCCAATCGCTCCGATTTGTAGCCCTGACAAACACAAATGGAAGATGGATGTGTGCATGGTGTGTGCATTGTGCTGCGAATGCACTGGTTACGGTTCAAGCTGTATCAACGCTTCAGAAGAAGGGAGATACCCGGGAATGTAAGTTAAAGTTTGGATAAATATTTCATTTTTGTGTTTCTAAAGTTAGAGAACTTGGAATACTGTTTATTTTGTGGTTTGACTCTTAATCGATAATATTTTAGCTTTGCTAAGCTCCAACACTACTCATTGAAGATAAAGTATAGGTGAAATTAAGGAATTATGATCGAGTTTAAAAAAAAATCTTGTTTAGCCTGAAGTTTTCTTTTGTATACAGTTTCACTGGTCAGAACGATAGTCCACGAACCTTGAACGATAGTGGTATCATTTAGGCTGCATGGCGGGTGCATTGTAGACATGGACACTTTCCCGACGTGCTGTGCGGTCTTTTTCGTAATTTGGTGTCATGGTGAAGGTTTTGCCATCTTTTTATTGTGATTGTCTGAGTTTATTCTGTAGCAGCACAATGCGGTTTTTCTGCCACTTACCAAAGTCATCCAGGTAACCAGGTAAATCGCTTAATGGTTTTTTCATATACCACGGTTCTACACTCTCCCTGAAATAGTTTCTCATCTGACCATTTACCTACTCGGAAGAATAGGAAGAATATAGTCAATATAGGAACTCTATCTATATTTCTTAACTAGCGTAGTATATATCCAATAGATTCATATTATAGGGTTTGTGGTTGTGGTTCTGGCTCTTCTGGTTGCATGGAATGCGGATGCTGCAAAACCTGCGCTGGTGAAGCGGATGTGCAGTCAGTCGAAAAGCAAAAAAGTGAGAATCGAGATACGGCTTAATATTATCTTATCCACTTGGTTCGGCTTCCCAGTTTTATTTAGATCGAATCGAGGAAACTGACCGCCTACATTAGGGTTAGTTGGCGGTCAGGTGGTACGCGGTCAATTTGTTGCAGTCAGTTGTTGTGAACTCGTTTTAGATTGTGTATTTAAAGCAATTCAAGTCACAACTAATTTCTGTACTTGCTTAGTCAAAACAAGGCTGTGGAGGCAAACCAAGTAGCAGTCGTGCAAGAAGGGTATGCGAATTGTGATTCTTTTCGATTTGGTTACGACAGCCGAGTAAAAACGTATGTTAAAGCGTCTAACACCAATGCTGAAGGATTCATCGCAACTTCGTTGCACTGAGTTGCAACAGTGTTTACTGTTTACCCTTTAACCACGGCAAAAGTCAAAATCCCTAGCGGTTCCCTATTCCTCCCGCTCCGGAGATAAAAGAACTAGCCATTCTATATCAACCGACACATGGACTTTATACAGGGTGCCTTTCTAGATTGTTGATCTTGAATGATTTAATTTGCATGCCAGTTTTTTGCGAAAAACAAAACTTGATTTTTGATGTTTGTAAAGTTGCAGGTATTGTTGACCCTGCTGCATTGGGGTACCAGGATATGGAACTCCCTCCACTACCACCAGATGGCGCACCGCCGTTTCTTAACAAACTAGCCATGCTTATTCATCAGAAAAACGGCAAAAAAGGTTCCCATTCTTCTTCCAAGCCAAGTAAAAGTATGAAATTAATCCCGCAGATAGTCTATCCTGTTTTCGTAGGCGTTACCTACTACGCCTGTTTCTAGTACAACCTATATAGTTTTTTTTTTACATTCCTTGGATTTCGTTAAAAATAAAGCGGTTTATAATTTTGCATGGTATGAAAAAAAATGTATCGCTTGGATATTTTTATTATAACTGCTATGTCCGAAATTTAATAGACCCATCTTAAATTACTGCTTTTGCATTATGCATCTTACAGATTAGCCTAAACACAAAAACAACTCATAATTTGTTAACTTGCAGGCCAAAGTAAAGCTGACTTGTTGAAGGAGGTGGCATTGCTACCGTTTGTGCAAGTACAACTTCAGAAAACGACCGACGGGAAAAAAAGAAAAGCTGTTCAGGTAGATGGGTTCATCATGTCTATTATTTTAGTACATACTTTGTAGATTTTTCGCTTATTCTTGTTAGGTTACAAAAATGAACCACAAATGATTAGAAATTAATTCATAAATGTTTTAATTTATTTGTCTTCCAACAATTTCCACTTTATTACAGAAAATATACGGTATTGCTCAACTGTACGAACCGTGTAATTGTAATTACATTTTTATTTTCCAAGTTGCCTTGGTCACGAGACAGCATAGATATTTAGGTGCCTTTCTGTCTTCAAGTCAAGCTATCATCTGCCTACTTTACTTAGTGGAGGCTTCAAACTGTTCCTTTTTAATGCTGAACGTCAAGCTGTCATCTGCCTACTTTACTTAGTGGAGACTTCAAACTGTTCCTTTTTAATGCTGAACGTCAAGCAGGGAAGCTGTGAATACCAATTTTTAGAGTCTTTGGTTTGACCCGACCGGGAATCGAACTTTGGTCATCCGAAAACCAGAATGCAGCATTGTGTAGAAAACCGTTCCAGATTACAGCGCCATATAGCATTATTTTAATCCCAATTCACAGTTTTCAACTACATTTTTATCCTTTTTGATGCTGGCTATACGCGATGCCATATTTAATCGTTGGTTTTAGATCGCTTGTGGGGACCACCACACGGTTGTGCTAACTGACGACTATCAAGTGTGGGTGTTCGGGAAAAACAACTACGGACAACTTGGTCTGGGTGACACAACAAACAGGTAGGGAAACATGTCAAAAGTTTTTACTTAGGTCAGTTGACCTGGTGAGCCTTTCGTTTTACTAACAAGTTGGCGGGACCCATATTTCCGAAGTGTACTCTTTCTTGTAGCTCTACGATTTGCTCTCCCTTTAGTTGATAATGCAGCTCGAATTCTAACTCGAATGCAAGGTTCTGCAGAAAACGAATAAAAGAACGCAGTACAAATCGAACCTCAGCGCGAGACTTGTCAGATAGGCGTCTCACCCATTACACCAAAGAGGCGTCACTTTTGAATTGTAAAAGTATTATATTTAAGTCGAGATAAAGAAAAAGATGTATTGTAAATATGTGGATACTCTGCGTAAAAATGCTGCGGGACCCATCTACTCATCACTAAGCCAGGGTTACAACCGCGGCATAGCTCGACGAAAGCATTGCAAACTTTTGGGTTATCGAGTCAAATGAAATTATGTGTTGGTGTCTATATACAATTGTCATGTGATTGGACCTCTACTTTTTGCTGTAAGTAAAAGCGGGGTTCGATTGCTGCAGCCAAAAAAGCTTATTAGTCCTTTTAGTTGCGGTAACTGGAGTTTTTTTTTTGTGAAATGGTTAAGTTATGACAATGTGCGAATGAGTGATTTGACATTTCTGCTACTACCAGCATGCGATCTCTGTTCGAAATTTAACGAGAACTATTGATTAAAGGTCAACAAAGCAAGAAAATAATGCCAAGCCCTGTTCTTTAATCACATTTTTTGCAGGAACGTACCAAATCGACTTCATTTCGACTACAAAGTGACACGAGTAGCATGCGGCAGTCATCACACTTTGTTGTTGACTGATGACGGTCGGGTATATGGTTGTGGAAACAATGCGGTAAGAACCAGATTAAACCGGTTTATTGTTGGTTTGGTATGTCGCTAATAACATTAAGTTAACTTTTTAAAATTAGTTTCTGACTTAGTATTTTGCAAATTTTTCGTTCTTCCAGTCATAGTTGTGAGAAAACCAAATATATCATTAACGTTTTTATTTGACTTTTTGCTTTCCGTAACCGGGTAGCTTTCTTAGAAAATGATTTTGGAACAAAATTGCACTGAAGCAGCGCTATGTATTTCGCGAAATTATTTTTTCAATAAATTTAATTAATGATTATATTTTCAATTGTTGCGTTGGTGCTTATTTGCTAAGTTTTGGTGCGTTAAAGGTGAAACAACTTGATTGCAAAGTTCAAAGTGTTTTATTCGAATTTATTTCGTAGTCTTTCTGAATGTGATTCTTGTTTCATTGCAGAATGGCCAAATGGGGCCGTCAAACGACGGCAAAACAAACATCCTCACCCCACAATTACTCAAGCTGGACACTAACTCGCATGGTGGATATTCACGTGTAACTTGGATTAGCGCCAGCCAGAAGAACTCGTTCATAAAATGTGACAAGGTGTGTATTGTAACTTTCATCTACTTTGGTTATGATTCACTGTGAGCCAAGTTCTAAGTAATACTTAACTCGTACTTAAGTAATACTTAACTCGTACAATAGCTGAATGGTTGAAACTAGGGTTGATAGAAATTATGATTTTTTCAAAAAAATCGGATTTTTTGATTTAAATCGTTTTTTATGTTATTTAAGTCGTTTTTTTTTAAATTTAAATCAGTTTTTTTATATTTTTGCAACGTTTTTTCGGGGAGGGAATCCGCTGCAGTCAATATTTTGCTTGCTGGGTAATGTTTAAATCAATTTCGAACATATTGGTTGAATAAAATGTGCCTCAAATAAAATTTGAGTTTATGCTAGTTCATACAAAGTTACAAAGTACGTCACTACTGTAGCAGTAGTAGCATTTTTTGCTGAGGTGGTTTTGACGATTTAGATGTGTCTAAAGACTAATCAGTTAATTTTGGAAAAATATCAAAAGTTACGAAACGAAAAAATTATTTTATAACCGAAAACTATCAAAATTTTACAAGTCCAGGGCTTTTTTTATTAGAATGTCCAGTTGTGAAAGATTTGCTGGTTCTGTTGCATCAATTCAGTAAAAAAATTTGAAGTACTCAGTCTTACTTTTGTTTATTAGGTCTTACTTGGCACCGGGCAGGTTCAATCGGCGAAGATATTTGGAAACTCTTCATTCATTGGAATTAGCTACGAACCGACCGAGGATGAAGATGTAGTAAGTCTTCCTTAGCTTCTACCTTCAGTTGGAAATTTTCCGAATTCGCACATAAGGCTATACATAATAAAATTGAATGAGAAGCAAGTTAAAACGGTTAGATTTTAAGATGAAATTGATTTGACCGTAAAATTGCTATATTTGAACGTAGTTGGCACTAGCGTGTTACAATGCTTGTATGGCTAAATTGAACGCCGAGTAAATACCGAGCCCACTAGGCAGGCTTTAAAATCTCTTAAAAATCCAAACATACTGCTTCAGTTAATTTATCCGTCCAAGTATAATCTACATAAGTGTATGTGTGATAACGTACGTGTAAAAATTATTTTTTTTATGTTGTTTTGTTTTTATTATACGTTGCTGAGGAGGTAAGATTTCGTTCTTATGACGGTCCTGATCTCATCTGGGACCTGGGTTCAACCCCATCTTTGTCTCGTTGTTGCATCCTTGGATAAGGGGCTTTACGATGATTATTATCTGTGCTTGGTGGCTTCGAACAAGCAGAAAATTCAGTGGACAAGAATTTGAAGAACTGTTATGTGACGTAGGATAACTATTAAATATGCAACTACAACGACAGCAACTATAACTCTCATGTTTTGTTATATGCTGATGTTAAATGAACATGTTATTGCTAACGTGGCACAGTGCTTGCAATAGTAAAATTATTGCTGCTTTCGATTTTTTTGGATATGATGAGTTCTTATCGTACTCTACAGGTGTGTTTGTGACGATTTTTGGGAGGGCTGGTACCAGGACGATTGACTAAGTTTTTATTTTGATTTTTAGAAATCGCGACTACTGCTCATCGATCCTGAAACGTCTCAGTGCCATCATTTTACTGAAGATTGTTTGCATTTGTCTGACAATGAGCAAGCTTGCGTTGACCCAGATCATGATGTACTTTGGAGGTAGGCCCATTCTTACAAAGTCTCACTCGTTTTTTGATGCGCTTATAGGGCTCTTTATTTCCAAACATTGAAAAGCAGCAAGTTGTTAGAGTTGAAGTGTATGTTTTTGTCATGAAAGATGCTTTCCTGGCTACGAAAAGGAGAACCGTCATTTTTTAATCGTTTTACTACAAATATCTTAGCGTGGCTGTTTTGAACAAGCCGCAAACTATTATTTGGAAATTGGGAAGAAGACAACTGCAAAAATTTTCATCGTCGAAAACTCCGAAGCGGATACGGACTATTACGAAATGGAAAGCGCCACCTCTGCGAGTGGAAGAGATATTGTAGATCAATCTAATCTATTTGCCATATTTTGCGCCTATTTTTGACTCAAAAACCCGAGATGGCTCTCCTGCAGTTCTTTTTTGTGTAAGAAGTTCATAATGATGCATATTTGCGTAGTACTAAATGTACTAGACCCCCGTCAATTTAAATAATGTAAGACAGCCTTTAATTCGGAATTATATATTAAATCTTTCCAAATACAGAAAAAAACAACAACTAATTTTCGTTATTTTTGCTTATTTATGCCCTGTTTGACCGTTTTAGTGAGTATGAGAAACGATACTTCGTGGTGAAGAAAACAATAGATTTAAGCAATTTTTTGTAGTTTAAATGCGTCCGATTGGTCAATCAAATCATACGTATTATGTGGATACAAAGGTGGAGAATCGAATGATATTTTACCTTTTACACCCAGGGTATGTTTTTTGTTCAAATTCTCGTTTAAGCTTGTTTATTGTTAACCCTATCCGCAGACACTATCTTTCGTATATGGACGGAAACAATAAATTAGTGCAATGGAAACTGGCTGTCATTTATTGATTTTTCCTTTTTCTCAAAAACATTAAAAAAAAGTCTACTTTAGAAGAAAAAGAACCGAAAAGTTGCCATAAAATGGGTTTTGATTCTTGCTCTCGATCTTTGATGCTGTTAATCTGCTGGTGTTAGAGCAGTCGTGTTGTTCAGTTTAATTTGGGTTCCCGCAGCGGTTATGACGACCAGTAATGAGAACAAAACCTTAGTCACACTTACAAAAACACAACAAAGGGTTTTACTACAAAGCAAATTTAAAGCCAAGCCCAAGTTTAAAGTGTTATATCTTAAAGTTCTAATGTAAATTTAAAAGGTGTTTTTATGCCGACTGAAAGCTTTTAAAACTAGATTTTGATTAACTCAAGTCTCATGTTTACTACGTTAAAGTTGGAATCGGTTTTGCATTTATCAGTTGTTGGTGACAGGGGTTCAAAAA
Organism: Trididemnum nubilum; assembly: GCA_963965965.1. Lineage (NCBI taxonomy): Eukaryota > Metazoa > Chordata > Ascidiacea > Aplousobranchia > Didemnidae > Trididemnum > Trididemnum nubilum. Next base: position 13,981,666 of record OZ014476.1, on the reverse strand, counting down.
GTGCTCAATATCGTAGGATTGTAGCGAATATCGCAGCAGATTACAGCAGTGTTTAGACATTAGATAGTCAAAACTAAAATTTTATCAAACCCAACAGATTTACCCCTGATGATCTCATTTATGGGTGAAACAGACTGTTGGGTTTTAGAGAATTTATTTTTAATGTTTTGATACTGTGGTAGTCTGCTGTATATTCGCCTTTCAAAATGTATTAGCATTTTAAATTTTCGCTGAAGTCGAAGTTGGAACCAATTCGCTCTTTTAATTCGACTAAAGCCTTTAGTTGTTCAGAAAGTCATAAATAATAAACTTTGAAAACTTAAAATTTGTGTTTTAGCCCATGAACCTGTTTTCACTAACTTTCCGTACTCCTATACTGCGATAATTGTTCATCAACCAACTTACCGTATTCTTTATTATTCGCTATAACCTGTCATATTTTAGCTTGCAATTTCATTGCGTCCGGGGTCGCTAGCCACCCGCACACAGGCAGGCTTGAATTTATTGGCTTGCCTGAACACGTTGGTCACTAAAAGATTGCAAGGTCTGGACATATCGAAAAGCTCAAGTGGAGACTCCTTAGAGAGGTAAAATTGTCTGCATTAATTCATAAGGTAGATTTCTGGAGCCTAGACAGTTATTTTTATGCGTGTTTTAGCACTGCATGCATTGTGTTTTATTTGGTGAAACAAGAATAGACTTTTGGTCGCAAATTTAAAAGGGTTTTAAAAGAAATTTCTTAAATTTAAAAGCTGCTAAACATAAAAAGAAATTAACACAATAACCTGGACGAAAATTGGGGGAAAAATTTTTGTATTCTTTCTCCCTCAATTGTAATTTCCAGTAAAAAAAAAATTAGCAATTTTTAACTAACAGCTTAGTCTCGCGTACAAAGCCAACGGCAAGGGTGTCTTGATTTGTCAATTTGTTTTTTGTATTGTATTGCATTTGGGCGCTATAAACAGTAATGAAAAACATAATAGGAGCGCGTAAGTGAAGATGTGCACTGTGCAGTCCATGAGAAAGCACGAAACTCCGCCCACGGGGCCCCTGAGCATGCTGCCCCCAAAATCGCGGGAACTACTACGCCACCCCAGTGCCTCTCCCCCCAAATAATTTCAACAAGTATTGCAAATCATGCAATAATAACTTTCCTCTTTATTTTCCGTAATTTTTCTCTATATCATAATTTTTTTGCAGCAAGTTTTTGTTGCACGCATTACTACTCTGCGGTTTACTGCTGACTGGTATTCGTAGAAAAGTGATTTTTTGTATCTTTTTATCTAGCGGTCCAAACAAAACGCAAGAAAAGAAGACAGAGCATTCGTTGGATGATTACAATGTCGTGTCTCGCTTTAAAAGTAAGTTTTCTTTATTGTTTAGTTGTTATAACAACATAAGTTACTCTTTGAACTCAAAAATTAAATCTTTCACTATACTCGCTGTATTATACCAAAGCGTATAACGAGTTGGCTGGGCCCATTTCTGCGTCATTGCGCCCGGGCAACACAGCTCCTTTCGAAGAAATATCGCAGCAGTGGCGAGCCGTTGGCAACACTGGGTCCGATTTGACTGGCCCGACATTTGAACCTCAGACCTTTTGCTCCAGAGACGAACACGTTACCGCTCGAACAACTGACCGGTTGGACTCAAAATTTTTTAACAAACTTTTCTAAATTAAAACTCAAAAATTAAAAAAATATTTTCGAAATTAAAACGCTTCGTTTTTTTTTTTCGCTAGGAAACAAATCCTAGAGGATTGAAATATAAATCATAAAGCCTTTTCTTACTTAAATATAACACTTGCATGATTATAGGGCTATTCAAGAATTACAATTCTAGGCCCACGAAACAAAGTTGCTAGTCGAAGTAACAAAAAACTTGTTTCGTACAAAGATCAAAACTCGGCTGTTAGTGCGTTGTCGGGTTAAGATTCTTCCGGTATCGGAATTAATCCGATTCGGGCAAAATTAATGTTTCTCTGGACACGTTCATTTAAAGCTATGGTCATTGATCTATTGTAATTGCATCTTGATTTGCTGAGCACCGTGGCCAGGAAAATCGAAAGAATCTTTTGATCTTCGAGACAAGCTGCCACCTGCCCGCCTGTCTACCTCACACGGTGGAAGCTTCTCGCTGTCCCTTTCAATACTTAACGTCTAGTAGGAAAGTTGTGAATATCAGTTTTTATAGTCTTTAGTGCCCAACTGGGAATTGAATCCCAGTCTACCGCTACCGTAGCAGACGTTCCATTTATTCGACCACTGATTGGTTTTCACTTTTTATTCGTACAGTACAGTAAATTTTCATGTAAGTCCATGTTTGGCGTTCTCGGATTCGGAGCAATGTTATTTCAGGAAACGGTGGAGGTTGGGGCTACTCCGTCAGTTCTACCGAAGCGATTCGGTTTATGACCGATACCGACATTATTTTGGGCGGAGTGGGAGTTTTCGGTGGGCGAGGGGAGTACACAGTTACCGTGTCCGTCTATGAAGATGATGGGGAGCTGGAAAGTGTTGGAGACGGCGATCCACTTGTAGAAACGGACCGAATCCCCTATGAATGTGGATTCAGGTACTTGCTCTTATAAAAAAAATACCCGGTACATTGTGTACACTTATTTTTAAAGAAACAATTTGCTAAGAACACGAGGCTCATTAATCTTCGATCAAAAGTTACGAACAGATTAGGAACAATTTTAGACAGCCTCAGCATGAAAAAAAAACAAGAAAAACTAACTAAGAACCTGGGTTAGTACAATACATTTAATGTACAATACATGCAATCAGCAAAACTTCTTCGTCTTTTATGTTTTGCCATTGTTGATTTATCTGAACAGTTTTGCAGTGCTTATGATCAATAGCAGAAGATAAATTGTAACCAAACAAGAATGAATTTGTGTCACTTTATTCTTCAATAAAATTTTAGAACAAGTGAAGCTGAAACTCGTGAAAACTTAAGAACAGCCAGCTTCAACCCAAGATTTGCTTGTTCTTATAAAAAAAGTGTAGCTCATACGTTCCAATCATTTTGTTACAATGTTTCTTTACGTCGATTGGAAGGTGGGCTTCCGCGCTGGTAGCCTTGAGGCCAGATAGCACGTAAGCAAATAAATATTAAAACTCTGGCCCGAAAAGGTCAAAACATCTTTTGGTTTTTAATTGTTTGAAAACAATTGCTTTTTAATTGTGATGCTTTAAACAGGGATAAATTTCGGGTGTTGTTTGACGACCCAGTATCGATAACAGCTGGACAGTGGTACACCATCGCCTGCACGGTGTCGGGACCTTCAAGTGATTGTGGGTCGCATGGAGAGCAAGTCGTGGTCGGAAGTGACAAGTAAGACGAGTGGTATACTGAGTCGAAAAACTTTCCTGTAAGATATTCAGAAAAATTGAAAATTATTCTGCCATACCACAAAGGTTGTGACTATTTTAATGAAAATTTTCAGGTTAAAAACAATAAAACGAAAGTGAATATTGTCGCGCGTTTTTCATTTGCATTTTTAATGGTTAAAATTAGGGTTTAGGTTAGGGCTAGGTTTGAGGTTAGTTTTAGAGCTAGAATTTGAGTTTGGGTTAGGTTTGGGTCAAAATTACTAAAAACTATATAAAAATTTTCGTGAAATAGTGGCTTCCTGGCCTAAATCAATGTTGCAACTAGGTAATGATTTTGAAGTAAATGTAATTTTTTGCTAGTTTTAGCCCTCCGTTGTTTGTTGAATGGAATAACAAATTTGTTGTTTGCATGTCGTAATCTAACTTAAAGGAGATTTTTGCTCTATCAAACGTACAATAGCATTTTTGAGTGCCCTAACTGACTTTTTGAAAGCTGGTCTTAAATTACTAGGAAATAGCGATTGAGATTCTTGTGAAACCATTTTGCTTTTACAAAAATTGCCGAGATAGTTTTGAGCTTGATAGTGTTTTTGCCTACCAACTAAATGTTGAATAAGTTTAAGATTATTGATTAAAATTAAAAAAGAACTTTTTTATTTCACGTAAAAGTAATTTTTATTACTAAATATGAAGATGCACTATTTATTAGTGAAACAATGAGATGAAACAGGCTATATTTTTGTTGACGAGGCTAACACCGGACGAATTTAGATATGTAAAAATGTCTGAGTTTCTAGTTCATTTGTGCTATTGCTTGTAATTGTAATTACATTTTTATTCACCAAGTTGCCTTGGCTAGGAGACAGCGAAGGAAGAGTCAGGCTGCCTTCTGCCCATCTGTGTCTTCCACACACGGCGGACACTTCACGCTGTCTCATTTATGCGAAACATCAAGCATCAAAGTTGTGAATATTAATTTTTCTTGTCTTTTTCCTAGACCCACCGGTAAGTGAACCCGAGTCTACCGTTTCAGTAGCAGACGCTTTGCACACTCGACCACTGATCAGTTCAGCTTGAAAATAGGATTACTTGATCTAGTTCAGACATTATATTGTATAATTATTTTTTGTGATATTTGATGTCATACGCGCGACTAAAACCAACCGTTTGATTTTCAGGGTCAAATTCACATTTCGCCGTTCGAAACGCTCCAACAACGGCACTGATGTCTCCGCTGGTCAGATCCCAGAACTGCTCTATATGATTCCGACTCCCGTGCCATTGAACGAAGTAGAAGTTGCCCCGAAGCCGAAGAATGTTCGACTTGTTCAGAATCTATCAAAACACTTCACCATGACTTTTAAAGAGGTAACAAGCGGTCGCTTTTTTTTCGATAGAGCTGCCATATTTTTTTTTGAAAAACTATGCTTTGATTAGATTTACCTTGCAAGATAGCACTTCATTTTATCGCATTCAACACGCATTTTTTTTTGTTTTTTTGTGCTTGGCTATTATAATTGTATATTATTAATATTTTTTTACCCTATTAAAAAATTTGATTTCCATGATTACTTGTAGTTTGATTGCTTTTATTACTAAAACTAATTGAAAATGCCTTTTTAAGAGTGAAATCGATTATGGTTTTCATAGAATGCTATCAAACGGGCGGGGTTTAATTAAAATTTTTCTATTCGTTTTATTTATTTATTTTTTTAAAATTAGACTTAAATTTTGCTACCTTATGGAATTTAGGTTTCTCTTCTTTCGCTTTCCCCATCTTATGGACGCTCAATACCAAAGTTTCGAAGCAATTTTTGGCTCTTTATTTAAACTTTGGTTTAACCCTTAGATTTTTCCGACTGCTCGGTTTCCGCGAAGTTTCTCCGCTCCCTCATCCTTCTCAAGAGGGGTTCAAGGCAACTGACCGCAAACTAACTGACCGCCAACTAACCGTATTGTTGGTGGTCATTTGGTACGCGGTTAAGGTTCTTCTCAAGAGATCGAGTAACACTAATCAACCAGCAGAAATTATTGACTTTGTGCACTGTGCACTTGTGCAGTCAAATAATTCGGTGCTTATTTCAGGGTGTTTTTGAGACTTTGCCTTATATTTTGGATTGGGCGAGGACGTCGCTTTTCATGGATATCAGCAGCAAGTCGGCTCGTTATGAGAACGATGCAACCGAGATCATCCAAGTTCGCGAAAAAATGGTCTCTGACGTCATATCGAACGTTTCGTTTGTGGTTTTTGTGGCTCTACGACTTCTGCGAGAAGCCATTAAACAGTCGATGTCGAATGAAGGTATGTTGCAAGTCAAGAATTTTTGATTTTTAAAGGTCTACTAGTTCGATCTAGACAAATCACTACATTTGATGCAATAGGTCGGTAAAAATGGGCACTCTCTCGGCTCCCGCGGTCCATAATTTAACTCTAATATTTAAAAGCAATATTCTTGTTTGAAACTGGAAAATTGAATTTTGTAAAATTCTGATTGTTTTTTTAGATTATAACGTCACATCACGCGGGTACATCTTCCAGTGCATGAAGTTGGTTCAATCGATACTAACAGATGGAGAAGTAGACGCGGCTTTAAATGATGGTAATCCACAGTCTTGTGACAGTTTTCGTTTTGTTAAGTCTGTTGGACAGTTAAGTACCACAAATGGTCGCTTGTTGAATTTAAAATAAAAAAGGGGCCATAAAAAAAGTTTAGCTCCTTAAGGCTAGTTTTTGTGGTCGTTTGAAATAGTTCGGTCTCATTAAGACTGGATGCTTGGTTGACACCGCCCCTCTTTTTCTACGGTCTAAATGAAAGCGTGTTGCAACGGGGTGTCACAGTCACACCGTAGAACCCTAACAATACTTAGTACAATCCGGGATTGAAAGATCCTTTACCCAAGATGGGTTTCTTATCCGCAAAATGCCGATGGATATTGGATACCCATTAATTGGCAGGAGCTGCCCTGCTCTTTGGTGTGGATGAAAGCACAAGTGCAATATATTATATGTTGCACCACAGAACCCCAGCTAGGCGAGAAAACCCAAAAAAGAATCTCCCTTTGGTTGCCGCAATAAAGAAGTAGCTTCTACAATCAATATTCTCCTTAAGAATTACTGAAAAGTTCAGTTTTGTCACGTACTAGTCAGTTAATATTGCAAGGTTAAGCAAGCGATAATTATTTTTGATTTTCAGCTCTTTTACTTCCCAATTCTGACCGTGACTTGGTTGTTACATCTGCAGTTGCCATGGTAACCGAATGCCACCACTTGATGGTGGAATGTTTGGATACTTTCCACCCTTCGCCTCCGCAGAAGTGGAATTTTCTCCATCAAGCGTTAGAAAATTATAATATGGTGAGACGCGTGTTTGTTCTTTTTAGTATATTGTTATGTTGTATGATTTTTTTCGTTGTGATTTAATATTTTTTCTAAATCTGAAGTAATATTTTTCTCGTTGTTTAGTTTGCCTCTATTTTATTTTCTGGTTGAGTGGATATAAATGGATTTTACCACATTTTTCACTTCATCTCTTAGTAGATCTTGGTTTGTGACACCCTCCACTTTTAACTGGCTTTTTTCATTTCTTGAACCATCTGCATCATTCGAGTCCCTTTTGAAAAGCCCATTTTTCTCGTACTCTAGAATTCTTAAGAAGACATTACCGCTTTGTCTTTTTTACTTTGTTAAATTATTAGTCTTTTCCCAACCATTGAATGGAATATTTGAAATAGATCACTCTCATTTTAAACTCAAAGCACTAAATCTTTGCAGAGATATTTTTTATTTTGTAGGCGCGGTCACCAAATAAAAGTCACATGGCAAGACTACTTGTGGCTGTGCTTGACTCCCTCTGTCAACCTGGGGTTGATTTAGTCCAATGCCTTCCTCTATTCCCACGTGCCTTGTCCAATTTAGCCAGTGTAGCTTCTCCAAGCCTGGACGCAGGTATGAGTTTGTTCTTACTAGCGTTTATATCTTACTGTATTTTGAAGCTACGAATGAGTTACAAAATAGCAAAGCTTTGTTGGTGTATACTCCCTACATTACGCCATAACGTATTCAATTTGAAAATACTAAAACTAAAAACCCCTCAAAAAGAGGATTAAAATATTGTTGATTAGCTCATGCTTTGTGCACATGTGTGCGCTTTTCGGGCATCATTTTAGCACTTTTTGATTTTTTAGTTCGTTTTTAAATAAAAAAGGACACGCAAGAAGGCTATGACTTATTGGTTCACATGCGCCCAATTTTTATACCTCATTTTTTTGGTTTTTGGTCTTTTTTTAATCTCGAAAAATGAAACAAAATAGGTAGTGTAAAAGTGGTCTATGCAAAAATTTCAGTTTTTCCTTTTTTTTGCGTTTTAGGCGCCAGCACCAGTGAATCACCAACAGTCCACACAAACGAGGCTGGTTTCTACGACGTCGCTTATTCTCTGGTGGAAATCGCTTGCGCACCTGCCCAATCGCTTATTAAATTTGGTTCTGAATCGGGAGCAAATGCTGTATCCAAGGAAGACAACCCTGTAAGTAGAGTATCAAATAACCTGCAAATGACATATCCGAAATAAGTCATCGGACTGTATTTTGGATTTTTAATACTATTTGGTTCCGTTCTGACGGAGGAAAGGTTGGTAGGAAGTGTACAGCTCGGTCATTTTTAAATTGGATTCGTTGAAAACGTTTCGAATGATTTTTGGGAAAACTGAAAAGTTCCTTCTCTGTTTCTCGGCCAAATTGTAGTAATTTCAGTTAAGATTACAGTGCCATATCAGCACTTAGTAGAGAAAAAGCATGATTGCAAAAATTTTTTTCAGTTCACTAATCTATTGCTGTTTCCGGACAAATCTCTAATTACAAGTGCATGCAAGTTCCTATCCACGTTGACCAGCAGTTTAGCGTATAAAGCAACCAACACCGCTCAACTATCGCTGGATTCTAGCCTTGGAAATCCAGTTTTATCTGCTAACAGGTATGAAATTCGCACATTAGCGGTGATGATATCTTTGTTTTTGACTGAATTGTAAGTCTCATTTCGTTCTTAGTGTAATCCTTAGATATTTGATTAATTTTTTTCTTCACAGTTTACTGTTTTCATTTTCAAATCTTGAACTTATTTGCATAAAGTAAATTGGATTCGTAAGTTCAGAAATGTAATCCTTGATATTATTTTATATTTGTGACAGAGTTTTTTCCGTTTGTTCAATTTTTTTTTCTAAAGTTTCACTAATCCACGAATTAAAGAACCCGCGTCGATACATTCGAAACTTAAACCTTTGCGTATTAACTCTTTTGTATGTCCTACACCCCTTTTTAGTTGCTGCGTATTAACTCCTTTTACATTCATTCTTCCGGCACATTTCGTAGTTCGTTCTCAAAATAAGAAAAAAAGGGAGTGAAAAAGTAAAAAAAAAAGAAAAAAGCAATCGAAAAAAGAACTAAATCAGAAAAGTACACACAATCAGACATCTCTTGTCAGATCTCTCTATGATCAGACTTAAATTAGGAGAAAATCGAATCGCTGTTTTGTATCGCAGATTTAAGATAGAAAACGTGACCTCTTTTAATTTTGATTCAGGTTTGATTCTTCCAGTAAAGCTTTGACCTGGGACACTGGGAATGGAGCCACTGACGGAATATGTTTTCATGTCAACTGCGTCGGAGTGCGAGTTTGTGGAGTCGGCGTTTATGTCGGCGGTGGATCAAAACAGCACAAGTTTGAACTTAAACTACTAGGCCAGGTATGGAGCTTGATTGTGTCAAAAGCCATTGACATTGTAGTTAGCAAAAAAAGCTAGCCCGTTTTTTCGGAGCAGAATATTGAAGCCCAACCCTTCGTTAGAGTGGATGGGAACTGCAGTGCTACCACTATACCAAGGTTTTGCCATCACATCAGCTGTTAGTTGGGTCAGAGACCAATATTTTTGGCAGTATTATTACTTGATTAGTATAACTTTGGAAAAATCTTCAAATTAGTGAAAATACGCATTTTGGAATACTTTAATACTGATCGATACGAAATTTAAGACAGACTAACATATTTATAGAGTTGGGCGCTATTGTTTTGAGAAAATTTCGGGACCTCCATGTCAGTCAAAAAGTTAGAGGCAACACTGAGTTGTCTAATGGTAAGGGGTGTCCATCCAAATCTCCATTCTTTGAATGGTGTGAAAATATCCAATTTTTAGGTTTTCTAATACAATGGCAATGTTTCATGACGTGAAAATGCCCGTATTTCCAAAAAAAAAAGTTCAAGTTCAGACCAACCGCAAACAAAAACTCGTGCCTAATTTAGCCTGTATTTGATTTTACTTTAGAATAGTGTTTCAGCTTTGAATTGATTCAAACTCTTTAGTTTAGAAACAAATTGTGTGTTTGACACCGGCCCGTTGGTCGAGCGGTAACGCGTTCGTCTCTGGATCGGAAGGTTCGTGGTTCAAATCTCGTGCCGGTCAACTCGAACATAATGTTGCCACTGCACTTACATTTCTTCAAAAAGAACTGTGTTGCCCGGGTTTAATGACGCGGGATGGCCTCCACTTACTCGTTACACTCTTCGACAAAACATAGCGAGTAAAATGAAAGATTTGATTTGCTCGTCTATTTTTTACCCTGTAGCTTATGTAATTTTTTGTACACTTTGCCAATCTAGTAGTCTGCAATAAAAATGAAATTATCTTGACCTTGCAGTTTGCCTTTTACGTGCAGTGAGGCAGGGCAAATAGGCTGCTGCTGATGATAATGATGATGCAGTTTGCTATTAGTGGAAGGGTTAAGCGCGCTTATGTCGACGCTGAATGACTCCTCTAGTTGATAGTAGGAAAATGCCGATCGAAATTTTCATCATGTAAAGAAAGATTCGGGTTTAATCACTCACAAGTATTTAAAGCATTAGGACATAGTTCTGATTCTAAATCTTAGACTTCGTGGCGCCGTTACGTAGAAAAAATCGAGTTCTGTAGGATGTAAAATGTTTGAAAACACTTATTTTAGGTTGGCAACATGACGTCACCCAACTTCAACGGCCAGTGGGACACTCTTGATCACGTGACCGGGAGTTACACGGCCAAAGATGGCGATTCGGAATTCATCTACAACATCAAGTTAAATAAAGCAATACCACTACAAGTACGTTAAGAATGACATACCAGTAACGAAATTTTGGCTTTGCAATAATTGGTTTAACTCAAAGTAAATAATGCTGATTGCATTTTTTAAAACTTTAACCACTGTTGCCAATAGCTGAGTTTTGTGCAGAGGTTGTATATTTCTAAAGAATTGAAGCCAGGTCTCACAATTTGCAAGATGCGAAATTAGCGAGTAAACACATAGCTAGCTACGTCCTTTTCCTCGTAACATACTTATTTTTGATACGTTCAACATTTTAGCGAAAAGTACGCTTATGTTAGCAATAATTAATTTTCTTTTCTTCGATTGAAAGTTGATGAAAGCCACGATTTTTGTGCAATTTGAACGATGTCTTGTTTAATTGATACTTGCTAACTTGTCAGTCTGGCTTTGACTTGCGCTTTGTTTCTTCAATCTTTTTCTGTAGATTGTGCTTTAACGTCGGTGTAGAATTGCTCGTGCCAGAGATGGTAATATAACGTGATAAAAACGAGAACCCACGCTTTAGGCGTTAATGTACCGGACGCTGTGCTTACCCTCATATCAGATCGTTTTTGCTGAATCAAATAGCCTAGCTTATTTTTGTAGAAAAAACGCCAATACGCGGTCTGGTTTCAAAACCATGGCGAACGAACGCACTGCGGAGAAAGTGGTAAATCCACAGTGAAATGCAACGACGGCACCTTGTTTCATTTCTCTCGTTTTGATCAGAGTAGCAACGGAACTGGGGTTAAAAGAGGTCAAATTCCATCTATTCTTTATCAAAGGTAGGATGATAACAAATTGAAATTAGAAGGTTTGTGTTGCCCTAATAATTGGGTTTACGTGGAGTTTCTGTGCTGTGGTTCACGCACTCATGCAATATCTCATGCGTGCTCATGCAACAGTTAATGACCGAAAATTCGTTTGGTGATTCGAAAGAAGACTTAAAACCATTTCTCGGCGACAAATTTAGGTCATGTAATCGAAAAGCGTAAAGTTCTTCGTTACAAATTCGTCTTTTTGTAATTGTTTACATGCAATTATCCCTTAAGTTGGGATCTGGTAAAAACTTTTGTTGAAATTCAAATTTTTGCTGCGTAAGAAAGGTATTTCTGATTCTTGCTCATTCGGACGGGAAACAGACTTGTCTGAATCCTTGTTTACGTTAAGTACAGTAATAGCTGAAAGCTTAAGCAAATAGTGGTGTTTGGAGACCCCAGTAAACAGTACGTTATGGTAAGCTTTCTATAGTTGCCTAAATGGATAAAAGCATAATGATTTAGCCAGTTGAAGCACGGATTTCATTTCAGAGCTCCGTCCGAAGAAGAGATTCTGGCCTCTCCTGGTGACAAATGGATGGGCGCAGCTGTCACCCCTGTTACCGCAGGCCTGGCCTACCAACGGCATGCCCTTAATGTCCTCGCTTTCGTTACCGAGTCCACGGTTGAAATCTTCAACTCTGCAAACACGAATCAAAATACCACAGGCAGCGAGGAGCAAGTTCCTCCCGAGTCCTCCGGAAGTTTTTCCTCTGGAGAAAACTCTTCCAAGAAGGAAGATTGGTCGGTTCGACTAAAGGACGATCTCAAAGAGCTGGCCCGAGGAATTTTATCCACGGAACTAGTCAGCAAATTGCTACCGGAACTGTTTTTCCACATTGGTAAGAAATTATGTACTATCAAGTTTCAGTCTTCATTAACAGTAACCGAATTTCGTGCTCAACGTCAAGCATCAATTCTGTTGACGTATGAATATACACCCTCTCACCAGAAAGACATTGCTGGTAGTTTACCTACCGAGTGCATTCAAATTTGTTGAGTGTGTCGACTGTCGTTCTCTACAAAAAGAAGATACCAACAACATACAAATAGGTTGTTTATTTTGTGGGGCAATTTGGTGCTGGACGTGTTTTGCGATCCGAAATTTCTTGTATGGAATTCCCAACTGAACGAATTTTTGTACCTAACATTATTGAAATCAGCTGCAATCTCGAAGGAGAATGTTCGCTGTAACATTTTCAAGCATCAAATAAGTTTTATTAATGAATATCAGCCAGTAAAAACACTTGACTTCTAATTCTTTTTAAAAGAAGTCGCACTTGCTTGCTAAGAAGTCAGCCAGCCGTATTCCTAAAGTATTCTTTTTTTGTTTCTGGTGCTAAAAGTCATTATTTCATGGAAAGGAACAAAGTTATTGCTTAAAACAAAAAGTTAAAAAATTCTAAAACAATGATATTTTTTTGAAGTTATGGCTATTGTTGTTACTTTATTCTTTTTTCTCAGGAAAGCGATAGTGACGCTATCGTTCGGACGAACCCTTTCTCTCTTAGAAGTTAATTAATGACCTTTTTAGATTGATTTTTGACTTTTGCCTAGGTAAATTTGCCGCTTTTTTGAAGTGTCAAGCAAAGCTAATTGTACTGAGCTTAATTTTAAGACGCAATAAAGTGGCCAGAGTTCGCGTTGAATTCATATCACGTGATTTTCATCGTTGGTTACGTTGCTCATTGAGGTTTATACCGTGCAAAGTTTACTGAACAAGTTTTCAAGACTCTACCAAAGTAAGTTTTTGATTTTTTTAGGAACACTAGTGAAGCAAGATGCAAGCAGTGCAGTGGAGGTGATGGAGATCATTCGTACGGTCCTCCTTCCACTCATCAACATCCAGCAGCTGTCGTGCCAACCGCACAAGAACGAATCGAAAACCCACAAACTCGTGGTAGAGAGCGGCCATCCATACCGAGCAGCTACAGTGGAGCAATACAAGGTATTTTTCGACAATCCAGGTTAGGTAAAGACGAGGCGTTTTGGCGAAATTTGAACGTCATTGCTATATTCCTAGCTGTTTGTTGGAATAGTCTTTTCACGTGATCAGTAGAACGGGCATTACAGGGCAACCTTAGATGAATTTGTTGACACAACAACAGCACCAGAGAAGTTTGGGTTTGATGGTCTTGTCGAATCTCTGGGGTAGGGTGATTTGTTTCGCCATTTTGACTTGTTCCCTATTTGGGTTGGAAACTACTCCGCCATATTGGGGCAGCAGGACGTTAATTTGGTATGAAATCGTCCTGCCTCTAGACTGGTTTTCTTTTTCCTTCTCAATCGTTGACCCGGGCCCACCAGACCTTTGGGTGTGGTCCGATTGTTGAAGATTCCGCAGTGTTTCTATTGTGTCCCTACTCCCCATTCCTCGGAAAACGTCGGTTAAAACCTCCACAACAGCATAATGATGCCTACTGTACCGTTTTTATTGCAGGCCTTTTTTCCATCTTCAGTCAAATGGATGCTGCTGGAATTTTCCTCGGAATCACAAACAGGCCAACCTGAAGACTTCTTGCAACTATACCTAACTCTAGGGGCTAATGGCGAGGTAAGATCAGTCATATACATACCTGTTTCTTTTTCTTTTTTTGTTTTGCTTCAAAAAGCTACACTTTGTGTTTGTAAGAACCGGTAAGTTTTGAGTCGAGGCTGGCTGTTCGTAATTTTTTGCCAATTGTCAGACGCATTTCTTAATTCGGTCTTAAATTTTGAGAGCATCGATGTCAGTTTTAGCCACCACGTTTGTAAAACTGTTTAATTACGAATGCTCTGCCAGCTTGATTGAACACATTTTTTTGCTGCTTTCGCATCATCGTAAAATTGCAATTAAAAATCAACTTTGTTTTCAATCTGAACGACAGCCAAAAATTTTCTTTGTTACCTGCGTAATACGTAACATTGCTCTATGATCTCGAAATTGTTGCAATTTTGCTTGCAAATATCGTAAAATTGCTAAAATTTTATCGGTTTGTATCAGAACAGAATTTAGTCTTTTTAGATTTGAAATTAATTCGTTTTTTTTTTTTTAATTTTTTTTTGCTGTTGAAGCTGACATTGCTCTTAATCGTTCTTATATAAAAAAATATTTGTTTTGCTGTTAAAAACCCGCTTGGTTGGTTTGTAAAGTGTTGAGTTAGTTAATCGCGAGGCTGCTGGCTGTTTGGTCGATTACCAACACCGCAATTTGTTATTTTGTGGTTAGAACACTTAGCACTTATTTTTCATTGGGGCCCCGCAGCCTATCGAAAGACTTTCAAATGGAAATCCAAAAGGGGTACATTGTGCTGGTGTGTTTAGATGCTAAGTGCGCAGTTCGCACGTACCAAATTAAGTTTTTTTGAACGAGTAAAACTTACTGTTGGTAATTTTATTTTTCATTGGGGCCCCGCAGACTATCGAAAGACTTTCAAATGGAAATCCAAAAGGAGTACATTGTGCTGGTGTGTTTAGATGCTAAGTGCGCAGTTCGCACGTACCAAATTAAGTTTTTTTTGAACAAGTAAAACTTACTGTTGGTAATTTCAGGTACCAGATCCTGCGAATGTGAGTAAAAGCAAGAAATTTCCAGTTTTAAACAAGATGAGCCAGGATAAAAACTGGCCACAAGATGCAATATTGTTACCAGGTAATTTAGATTTTTCCCCATAGTTCTTTGCATTCTATGAATTGCAATTATACACTTTTAACCTTGAAAATAATGGATGGTTTCGACTAGCAGCTAGAGATTTTGCATTGTGTTTTTCTAATATTGATAACCGCTTTTCGAAAAGCAAATCGCCTGCTCAAATTGCGTGCATGCAGACGAAAAAATCAGCATAGAAAACGGAAGTCTGATAATGTCTTTCTCAATTTTCAATAAGGTAAGCCATTTGTTGGAAGTTCTGATTAATTTTCAGGTCATGAACTTATTTTTGCTCTGGAAACAGCTACTGATTATACGAACAACCGAGACCAAAAACCTCAACTTTTCTACGGCTTTAAATGCACTGTAACAGGTCAGATTATGCAAACGATTTTAAATACTTTTACTTTATTACTAGGGCGCACTGTCTGTGTAATTACTATACATTGTACAAGTATCTACTTTTTCTATCAACAAGACAACAGCTTAGACTGCTAATTTTATAAGAACCAGCAAATTCTGGGTTGAGGATGGCTGTTGTTAAATTTTCACGAATTTTCAGCCTCATTTGTTGGTAAATATTATAGAAGAATAAACTAACACGAATTCATTCTTGCTAGGTTAAAAGCTGTCTTTTGGATAGATCACAAGAAATTCTTGAAATAGCCTTCAGGTAGATCAACAATATCAGCTTAGAAGAGGCCACGAAAGCCCTGCGGATTGCTTGCTACTGCATTGTACTAGCCTGTGTTCTATACTTTTATTTTGTCGTGCTAAAGCTGACATTGTTTATAATTTGTTCTTAAATTAATTACAAAACCAATTTTTTTCAGGTTATGAAAGTGTTCCCTTTGACCGTGACCAAGACGGTTCCGGTCTTGTGAACGAACTAGTCAACATCGCTGGCTTATCTTCGAAAATGCTTATGAAAGCTCACGAGCAACTTTGGACAGGTATGAAAAGTTATATAAAATTGCGAAAAACGTGAAGAAGGATTCCGTTCGTTAACTTTTTGACATTATTTGACTCCGTTGAAGTTGCTAAACGAAGGAGGTTATTGGTAATTACGTTTATGATTTTTTAAAAAATTTTTTCAGGATGCACCACAAATATAACATTTCAGAATAAAATAAGTGTTTTTGTCGCGAAGTTCTGTACATTAAGTCCCCAGACTCATTACAAGCTGAGAAAATCGAACCAGAAATGTGTTTTAGATGACGACCACAGCAGCGCTTCTGGCGGCGAAAGCATTCAGGATAAAATCGAACACTTGAAAGCGATAGAGCGCACTGCAAGAGCCACATTGGAGCGCCACTCGACCTTGTTTTTACCCGGACTTCACCTCGATGCGTTTCCAACCGCATCCCAGGCTCTCAGCGGCGATCTCCCAGTCAATGAAGAGTCGAAGGAGAAAATGTTTCTCCACGACTTCATTTCGGCCACAAGCGACACCACTGGAGGGCGCCTGGCTAGGTGAGATTAGTTTGTTCTGAATATGATAAATACTTAATTAAATTAATGTGACATTTTTTTGTTTGTCGACTAGGATGTTTCATAATTTCACTTATTTTGAAATTAAAAATACTTGGGATCTCATCAGATCGGATTTAGACCGCAATGAAGAAACAAAAAAAATTTTTTGATTACTCGTTGTTTTGAGGGTGTCCCACACCCCAAAGTTTGATATTTTTGGAAGCGGGGAAATTTTTTTGACAAGTGCGATATCTCCTTAACAAAACGAGATAGAGAGTAATGTTTGGTATCAAAATTTACAGAATGGTCAACTTCCTGTCCGTAGCCAGTACATTCTTAAGCGCTAGCTCAAAAAGAAACGAATTTATTTACGAAAAACTGTTTTAGCACTCAGTAAAACTGAAGATAACATCAAGTCAGTACCGACTTAGCATGAAAAGCAAATCAAACTGCAAAACAGTCATATGCAAAAAGAAAAAAAATCAAACAGTTTTAGAACGAAAACAACAAATGGGACATCTCATTACACGCTGCCCTGCATTTATACTGTTTGAGAGGTCCATTTGGCAATGCTCTTTGGCTCCTAAAGGTACAATACGCCGTTACGGGGTTTTAAAATGGCTGAAAATTTTGAGCCTGCAACAAAGTTTTTTACTTCCTGTGGACGATTCGAAACAAAAACAACAAAACGAGTACAGTAACAAAGGCAAAAAACACATCAACCGGAGCTACTGCATAAGTATGAACGTAGACGAACATCTGTCTGGTTTCTTCGTGAAGAATTCTCTCGAATCTTTTTGCGATGCAACAAATCTTTCAGCTAGCCTATTTCTCTTTCATAGCAGCGATTATGATTTTCGACAGATTTTCAAAATTCGGCTGAGCCAAACGAGATGCATGGCGTGGTTTTACTGGAAATGGTAAAAAGTCTTTTAGTTTGGCTCGTCTCGTCAAAAGCAAATTTTCAATTGCCACTTTTTCCGGCAGTGAAGTAAGAAATGTCAAAACTTCCTTGGTCATTGGTGGATTTTCAAAGTAGACACTTAAAGCAATATTATGTGGCGAAAGCCAAGTCTTTGCATGCTGCAAAAAGTACCGGTTCACTACTTTACACACGTCCGAATCAACTGCTTCAAAAGCTAACAAGAGATCCCTTTGAAACAATGTCACAAAAGGACCCTCACATGCATGTGGTTTAAGGCGTGTCATCAGAAATGAAGGCAAATATACGGAAACAATATATGACACAAGCCTTGGAGAGTTTTGTCTTCTCTACAGTAGTAAGATCGGAAGAGTGAAACAAAAGCATTTGCAGATAACCGTTTGCCGTAGTCAACCAACGGAAATGACTAATCTCTTCTTGTTTATACCAGTTTATACCAGAGCGAACTTTTAAAATTGGCTGGTACATCCATAAAAAGCTGACAAGACAAAACCAATAAGCACATCTGGTCGCTTCGAAAGCCTGCATCAGTGTTGTTTCTCATACTTTTTTGTTCAGAAAACCAGCAAAGTTTGTTTTGAAGATGTAGCTTAGCAATGAGGGTAATGCGCACATCTGGAGCTTCTCTGTCAATCAAATTCTCCGGAGAGCCACTCGAGATAGATTTGATTTTGTTTAAAAGAGCGCCCTCTACCTATGTATTTGAGCCTCTGCTTTTACCTTCAACCTCATCAGTAACATGAGTTAGATAAATTTCATTTATGTGACTTTTTACCATTTCCAGTAAAACCGCGCCATGCATCTTGTTGGCTCAGCCGAATTTTGGAAATCTGTCGAAAATCATAATCGCTGCTATGAAAGAGAAATAGGCTAGCTGAAAGATTTGTTGCATCGCAAAAAGATTCGAGAGAATTCTTCACGAAGAAACCAGACAGATGTTCGTCTTCGTTCATACTTATGCAGTAGCTCCGGTTGATGTGTTTTTTGCCTTTGTTACTGTACTCGTTTTGTTGTTTTTGTTTCGAATCGTCCACAGGAAGTAAAAAACTTTGTTGCAGGCTCAAAATTTTCGGCCATTTTAAAACCCCGTATCGGCGTATTGTACCTTTAGGAGCCAAAGAGCATCCTCAAATGGACCTCTCGAGCAGTAAATGCAGGGCAGCGTGTAATGAGATGTCCCATTTGTTGTTTTCGTTCTAAAACTGTTTGATTTTTTTTCTTTTTGCATATGACTGTTTTGCAGTTTGATTTGCTTTTTATCCTAAGTCGGTACTGACTTGATGTTATCTTCAGTTTTACTGAGTGCTAAAACAGTTTTTCGTAAATAAATTCGTTTCTTTTTGAGCTAGCGATTAAGAATGTACTGGCTACAGATAGGAAGTTGACCATTCTGTAAATTTTGATACCGAACATTACTCTATCTCGTTTTGTTAAGGAGATATCGCACTTGTCAAAAAAATTTCCCCGCTTCCAAAAATATCAAACTTTGGGGTGCGGGACATCCTCAAAACAACGAGTAATCAAAAAAAAATTTTTGTTTCTTCATTGCGGCCTAAATCCGATCTGATGAGATCCCAAATATTTTTAACTTCAAAAAAGGTGAAATTTCTAAATTTCAAAAAACGTTTGTTGTAAACACAAAAAGCACATTCGGAAAGACAGACAGACACTTTATTGTTCGCTATAACGAAAAAATGCAGATGAATGAAAAACAGTCAGCTATTTTACGTTGTGTTTGCCTGGTCAAGTTGGATTAATAAACTTTCGTGATATAGGATTGCAACTAATTTATATTTGGTTTGATCTAATTAGTTTACTTGTAGTTTTTTTCAATATGCTGTTTTCAAATTAACCCTAACTTTCACTAAACTGTTGTTTATAAGGTTTTATTACTAAAATATTGCCTGACTAGCAGCAAGGTATTTCTAGCAGCACAAATGCTACTTTCGTCGTAGATTTTCGTTACAAGCAAACAGATTTTTGAAACAACATAGACAAGAAACGGTTTTTTAATTTTCAAAACCGACTTTGAGTTATCACGTTAAAACGTGTCTCGTAGTTGCATGTTGCACAACTTCGTTAGCATAGAACAGATCGTAGCAATTATTGAAACTTGTTAATTTCTCGAACCAATCGCTTTCAAATATGTTAAATTTATTTATTATCAATACGCGACTTAACTTGTTTCGTTAAGTTTATTTTCAGTAAAAAATCGGTCAAATTAGAATTTAAACAACAATTTGATGAGCATCTTCAGAGCTAATTTGATTATTTTCCTCGTGTTTCTATGAAGCATTCAATTTAAATCTTTTAAAATCCGGTTTCAGAGCCAAACTTAACAACAGAGCAGCTAAAAAAAGCAATAGCGCAAATATCATCAATGCTAATTCACCACCATATTTTATCAGTAACCGACTGAACTGTGCAGCAACAGGGGAACCAGAATACATTACAAGTGAAATAAGCGCCATTATCAGCCCTGGTTTAGCAGGAAACATATGCTGTACTGCTGTATCGTATAATGGCATGAAAGGGATGCCTATAGCGAAACCAACAACAACATAAAAACACCAGACCACGATTACGTTTGAGAAATAAATGCCGAGCATTGTCCCTAGAAACGCTAGAAAGCTGCACAGAAATGACAGGCGTATACATAGCAAGTGCTTCTGGAAAAGATCATTCAGTTTCCCAGACGCAAGGACACCCACAGTCATTGTAGCTTCGTAGCTTCCCAGCACAATACCCGAAAGACCATCGTGGTTTTTCAATAGCGTTATTTTATCAAACAAGGGCCTGGTCAGTTCTCCGAAAAATATGATTTGAATCGAGATAAACCCAAACCTTAACATCCCTATCAAACAAATGTAGATAATGACGTCATTGAACAAAATTCGTTTACTTTCCTTCAGAAAAGCTGTCATGTTTGAACAAATGCTCGTTGGAGCGGAGTTTCCGGATTGCTTGCGGAGTTGGATTTTTCGAAGTTTCACTTGAGCTTTTGTGGCTGGGGTGGGAGGGTGATCCTGCATGAAAATCAGATTGAAAACAAGTGCTAAGATGGAGATAGCAACAGAACACCCACTGAAACCCAAAAAGGCTTTTTCATCGAATTCACGCCAAGAATTCTTGCTTTGATTTTGAAACTGTAGCATGGTTTGATGTGCATTTTCAACGAGTTCGTGCTGCTTTGGAGGAGTTTTCAACACATTGCTTGGTATTATAAACGCCATTACGGCCCCAATTCCACCCATTAAGGGTACAAACAAAAGAGCTGCCCCCACTTCTCTTTCCGGAAACCAATAATTTGCTAACTGAGTGATTATTGTGAAAAGCGTTACATAACATCCCCCAAGAAGGAATTCACTAATGTAAAGAACTGAGTAGAGAAATTCCAAATGAAAGAGACTAGCTGTTAGAAAGGAACTGCAGGCGAAAACGAAGCATACTCCAACTGCAATAGACAGATTTCGAATTCCCACTTTTCCGTTGAAAATTAGCAACGCAATGACGAAATTACCAATGAGACTTCCGGGATACTGAACGATTGTTAGCCAATCAACGGCTACGATAGTGACGTCAAAATAGCCCGCATACACGTTGTTGACTATGCCGATGGAATTCATAAAAAACCTTACAAGGGTAGTTTGCAAACCAATCAAGAAAGCCATCACCCAACGCCTATTGTATAATATGACTTTATCGCCGGATTGGGAACCTTCCAAGAGTCTGTCAGTTTCGGACATTTTACTACGTCACAGTCTACTTACTAAATTAAAGGAGAGCTCTGGCATAGCCAGGCTATATGTCATTAAGTAACCTACGAAATTATAACGTCATTGCAAAAAGAACGAACTTTCAAAGCCTTATAGTTTTGCTAAAATCCGAAAAAAAACTGGTCGAACGGAAGTCGATTCTGATTGGCTGACGCTCTGATAATGTCATTGTGTGGCTTACGTTTCGCGAATTCTGTGGAAGTCAAGTCTAGATATAGCAAGTAACTTGAATATTTCGTAAAAGAATAAAATAGAGCGCAGATGGTTAGCGTTTTATGGTGGTACTAGTTGGTTTTATGCCCAAGCAGTGTAATAGGCGTAGTCTCGACTAATATACAGAGCAGACTCAAAGACTTTTTCGCAATGCAGTTGCATAGCCTATTACTACATGCATCGATTGCATCCATATAGGTGGTTCGCTGTTACCACTTACCAGTATGTCTTATCGGCTAGGCAGCAACAACAATTAAAAAAAAAGAAAGTGACCGAGACGACATTCAATACTAGTCCTGTTTGTTGTACCGGTATGCTGTAATATTTACCGTACGGTACCCAATCTGACTAATTCAGAGTGAGCGAATTTGGCATTGGTTTGTAACTAAAACTTAACGAGATTCGCTTTTTATACCAACTGAAATATTTTACCGGTATACGCAGAGTAGGGTGTCTCTTATTTTGACATTTCGAAAAGTTTCACCTCTGAACCTTTCAAATGGTTCCATTTCATGAAAAAATGATATGTGTGAAATTTTAAACTTTTAAAATGAAGTTTAGAGGTGGCGCGAAGCCTTTCAAGTTTGGATTGGTGTTTCTAATTCCTATGCAAGAATACCACCATTATGAACAGAAGAGTTTTATTATATCATTGTGACCATAACACGCATAACAATAGCGTTTACTAAAATCTTCTAATAGTTAATGTAGGAATTGTAGTGCCGTATCGGTTATGACATACAGAAATTATGAGCAGTTTTCAGTGCTAGTATCATCAACCAGTTTTTCAAAAAAAGCAGCTTCTTTACCTAAGATGGCTATTGACTGGTCTTCTGTGGTATCTTACAGAGGATTTAAATTTGCTTGGCCTGTTTGATCGTAAGGTAGGTTTGACTACAAAATGTGCCATGGAGAAAGTTTCAGAAAATGTCGTAGAAGAACCACTGTCACAAACTCGAGTGGATATGACCAACACAAAAAACAAAACACTTGTTGAGTGTGTCTACAAAAACAGTAGAAGGTTGATATGTCTGACTAACCAATTAGAAATTCTGCACTGAGCTGCAAGCGAAGTCTTTGGTTGATGCCGCTCTTCCACGCCTGTCCCATTGCTTCTCATTGAGACCCAACTTCTCCGGTTGAAAATTGCTTTAAATTTTTTTGAATACCAATTTTTTGAACTTTGAATACCAAGCACTTTCATGCATTAGACGTGCTCTGCGCCTCCTCCAAGAATCACTTGACCTCAGCGCCATTGGCTCAAAATTAGGGATCAGCCGGTTAAAGAAGAAACCCTCCTGGTGATCATATTGCTTATCCACAAAAGAAACCCTTCTATCCTTCCGTAAACTATATGTCTCTCAATTCCCTCTGAACTCCAATCAAGTTATATGTCTTAATTAAGTTATATGTCAGTTATATCTACGTCAAGTTATATCTATCTCCAATCAAGTTATATGTCAAGTTATATATTATAAATTACATGTCTCTCAATTCTCTCTGAACTCCAATCAAGTTTGCAGCATCATCTTTCATACTTAACTGCAGTATCCCTAGCTCATCCCAGAACCATAGAATCGATTACACTCCCTACTTCACACGCGTATTCATGGGCCGCTAGATCTGTCTCTTCCCTCATTAGACGGGTGGCACTGGAGTGTACGCCATATTATCCAAATGCAATGCCTTCGACTCTTTTTCTCTGCAGGACCAATGGCCTCCAGTTTCACCACTGAAACCCATCCACTGGAGCACCGGCTTGTTCTAGAGTAACAACCACAAGACGACTTGCCACTTTCAGTAAGTCCTTTTACGCACTCCCAATCGGCTCTTTTCCTGGTTTCAAATGTCCCCTTATATCTCTGGCCAAGACCCCTCAAAAATGTCTGGTTTTATGTCTCCTCAGTTTCCAACAGTGCCATTTTCAACTTCGAATGCGTCCCCGGTCAAGCTGGTACACCTGGAAATAAGCATGCTGATTCTTTTCCCAAAGCTGGAGCCTCCCTGGCTACTGCGGTGGTTCCTTGTTCTTCTCTTCAGCCTTTGCCAAAACTCGTTACATCCAGTATCACAAATGGAGGAGTCACATTCCTTCTCCCATCTCAACTGTCCCATTCCTACAGTTCTCTGTTGGAATTGGTCCTCTCACACCCCATAAGCTTTGAGCTTTCCGCTTTCGCTTCCAAGGTCAAAGCCTCTTACAATTGTCGTTAGTCAGTCGTACGGAAAACTCTTCCTGCAGCGCCTCTGGACACCTTCTACAGGACCTTAATCATCTTTTCCTTGACTGTCTTGCCTCTGAGCTTTTTCGCAAATCTATCTTTGGCTATGCAGTCTGCACCCTGGCGCGTCGCTCAACTGTTGGGTCTCTTTCAAGTTCCTTTGCTTCTTCATCCCTCGGAAAGGGTTGGGTGGCACCACCCCTCAATCAAGATGCTTCAAAAATAAAAACAATGCAGTATGCTTTACAAATTGCTGAAAATAACTAGGCCATTGTTCCGAATACGAAGAAATCTACTCTTATGCAGCAATAGCTTTCTGTAAACATGAGTATTGTACTGATTAAACAACTTCTTTTATGCATAAATTGGTGTTTGTTAAGCCAACTTTGAGATCACTGCGCCACCTCTAAACATCGAAATTTTGCAACAAAACTTTGCATGAGGCAGTTTTTGGTGCAATGAAAACTTTTGAGAGGGTCAGACACACAAAAATGTGTATGTTAAAATTTGACCCCGAATAAAGGACACCCTAACGCAGAGCAGTATGTTAACAGTTTACTTATGCATATTTCAAGCTGAAACAATTTAATAGTAGGTCAGAAAGAATTTTTCCGAATTTTATTCATTTTGTAACAAGAGATTTCTTTTGCTCTATATTGAGTTAAAAATACAAGATTTTGACGCGCGATAGCGCAATCCTTGTAGCATAGTGGTTACGGCGCGTGTTTGTCGAGTCTTGCTCTTGCTCTCGATTTGCACTGCACTCTGTTTATTTACTTGTCTTTAGTTAAGGTTTTTGTAGCATAATGGCAATCTAAGGGAGTTAATTGATGAGCTAAAAGAAGGGTTGGGAATATTTTGCTTTTGCGCTGTCTTTTAGTATCTAGTGCAAGAATTGAAGTTTCGTTATCGCTGCTTTTATAGACTATTTTACAGTTATGCTCTTTCACCGTTAGATAATCCTTTAATAAGTGCTTTATTGGGTTTTGAATGCAGTATTCATCTAGCTTTTTTACGTTGAAACATTGTAGAGTTATATAACTGCCAGAATCTACTGATCCGATATACCATAACTAGTATACGCAGTATTGAATGCCGTCTTGGTCGCTTTTTTCTTGTCAGGATGCTGATTAGACTCACTGCTAACAGCTAACCGCCTACCGGATATGGGCGCGTGTACGAGACTAGGCTAGGCGACTGTATTGCTGAAAAGTCTGTGGAGTTTGCTGTGTATATAAGTCGAGACTACGTCTATTACATTGCTTGGGTAGAGAACCAGCTACTAACACCAAAAAAAGCTAACCAGCGGCGCCGATATTTTAGTTTTTTACGAAATATTCAATTCAGAGATGGAACCGGTCAGGATTTTCTCGACCCGACCGATAAATTTCAAAATCATTGCCGGTTGACCGGCCCGGTCGACCGTTTTTTTTACAGAAGGTTTTTGTTCACTGTTCAATGTATCTAATGAAAAATTTTCAAAAGGGGGGGGGCATGGGTGAGGTGTTAAATTTGTGACTTTGGACGGGGATCTCAGAAAAAAAATGCAAAAAAATCTTTTGCAAAATGACTGAATTTTAAGACCTTTTTTGATTAAGTTTCGGTTTGAAAGACCTGTTTTGAGCAGCGCAAAACGTACACAAAATAAGCATAAAAAAAACTGGAGGGCACAAGTTAAGTTATTAGGCGTTCTTTCTCATGGTATTATGCGAAAAGCCAAAAAATGAAGTTACAATTTTTTAGCTATTAGTTACAGATTATTTACAATTTGCCGGGCAGCAAACACTAAACTTTTTTTTCGGCAGTGCTGCCTTTGCAGTTACAAAAAGATAAATGAGAAAAAAAAAACAACAGCAGAAGACAGGTAACAGTAAAAACGTACAATATCACAATACTTGTACTATTATACCCAAAAACATTAAAATGATGGAGCAATAACATTATATAATGTTGAAATATATGTCACTAACAGCGTGAAAAAAAGGAATATTGAAAAATTATGTCACTAACAGCGTGAAAAAAGGAATACTGAAAAATTATGTCACTAACAGCGTGAAAAAAATTAATAACATTCATAACAACTAGGCTGCTTCACTAACAGTTTGAGAAAGTATGAAAAGGATCTGTTGCAAAACATTACGTACTGGAAAAGGGTTTTAGCTCCACAGAGATTTATATACGGACGGAACAATTAATATAAATCTCTGTGGAGCTAAAAACCTTTTCCAGTACGTAATGTTTTGCGATAGATCCTTTTCATACTTTCTCAAACTGTTAATGAAGCAGCCTGGTTGTTATGAATATTACTAATTTTTTTCATGCTGTTAGTGACATAATTTTTCAGTATTCCTTTTTTCACGCTGTTAGTGACATAATTTTTCAGTATTCCTTTTTTTCACGCTGTTAGTGACGTATATTTCAATATTATATAATGTTATTTCTCCATCATTTTAATGTTTTTGGTTAAAATAGTACAAGTATTGTGATATTGTATGTTTTTACTGTTACCTACATGTATCTTCTACTGTTGTTTTTTTTCTCGTTTATTTTTTTGTAACTGCAAAGGCAGCACTGCCGAAAATTGTTCTGAAGAAGCTTCCCGGTTTGGAAGCGAAACGTCAAACCATTAAATAAACTCATCGGTACTACAAAGTGGTTATGAATAACTATCCCGATGAACGCAACGCATCCGTTATTCTCATTGAAAACACTAAACTGTTATGACATTGGCTAGAAAGCATTCGAAATATAATGTGCCCCAGCAGTTTGTAGAAATGCTGCTACTTCAGAACAAGCCATGGCTAGTTAGATATAGAAAAATAAGAGCTATATCTTTCTTTTTTGCCCAGTGTCGAGTGTGGTAAATTTAAGTTGAAAAAAGCTTTTCAAAGCGGCAAGATTTTAACATGTACTAAAAAATCTGAAATCTGCGCCACTTCTACTCTTAAGCTGATTAAAATGATGCTAAAATTCCAGGTAGCGCAAGCCTCTTCCACATGCGTGCTTTATTAGAATCTGATTACGAGATTTTGACGTATATTTTGCACTTTTTTGCTTTGTGCCGTGGACCAAAGTGGGGGGTCATGGCACAATACTCCCACCCTAAACACGTCCCTGGATGTCCATGTCTTAATGGTCACACCACATTAGTGACAGCTTGAAACCATTCAACAAGTGGTTTGGAAAGGCGTGATTTGTTAATACTGTTTTTTTATAAAAAGTTTTGTTTATGATAAAATATATAAGTATATTTCGGTTGGTGCTTAGATGTCTTTTAGTTGACAGAAAGGAGAATTTGATCGGTTTTTCAACCGGCTTGACCGGCCGGTCGAAGAATCTCGACCCGACCGGCCGGTTGACCCGGCCGGTTTCCATCTCTGATTCAATTTACTTGCTGTATCTAAACTTGACTTCCACAGAATTCGCGAAACGCAAGCCACACAATTACGTCATCAAAGCGTCAGCCAGTCAAAATCGACTTCCGTTTGACCGTTTTTGTTTTTTTTTCGGATTTCATCAAAACTATTAGGCTTTGAATGTTCGTTCTTTTGGAAAAACCTTACATTTCATAGGGTATTTCATGATATATAGCCTGGCTTGGCTAGCAAACGTATCAACGAGGAATGGGCGCTCTACTGGCTACACAATTTTCCAGTCCTATTTGTAATTTCGAGCCAAACCCATGCGCTTCCACTACAGGGATCAGTCCCTGCTAAATTCACAATGTTAAAAAAGGAAATTCGTTTTAGATAACAAAAAAATTCCTTTTTTGTGACATGAAATCATGAAAACTACGTTACGATTTCCAACGAATATCAGTAACACACGGGTCAAATTATAACTCGCTCCTGTCGCCACGAAGATGGGGCTATCTCTATATCTGTATTCTGTATATCTGCACAATTCTATGTCTCATGCTTTGCAGTCCTTATGAACTAATTGTGCGTAGAGACTAAGCTAAGTAATTGTGCGATTTAATTTTGCTGAAGTATGATGCTTAATATTATAAGTGCCCGTTTCCGA
The DNA here is from genome assembly GCA_963965965.1 of Trididemnum nubilum. NCBI lineage: Eukaryota > Metazoa > Chordata > Ascidiacea > Aplousobranchia > Didemnidae > Trididemnum > Trididemnum nubilum. The sequence goes on along the minus strand of OZ014476.1, from coordinate 13,954,122 downwards.
CCGTGGTATCGTTTTTAATATTTAGAGGGTTGTTACGCACTCTTCGTTATTTATCAAATGTTCGTCGTTTATCGAAAAATAACGAAAAATGCTATTAGATGTTCCAAAAATAACGAATGACCTGCGTGCCATTACATGTTTCAAAATAACTTTCCAAAAATCGAGTCTTTCGTTTCACAATTAGGTTACAGTTTTTGTAGGATTAAATGTCCCAATTAAAAACGTAATTCAGAAAAAAAAAGAGAAAAACCAAGCAACACTGTAGAAAAATGATTATTTCTGTTTTCTTGCTGGACCTCTTTCACCCATGTTATTTCATGTTTATTTTTGAAGTATTGGCTTCTGTTGTAGAAACTAGTACTAGTGATATTATTAACAAACAAAATACTGAAGCATATAATTAAAAGCAGCGGCTAGGTGATACAATTATGACGTAACTGTCCGAACAGAAACGATTTCATTCTTTTCGAATGAATTTTTCTATAACGAACGCAGCATGTAATAGCATTCAATTAGTTATTTGTTATACCGGTACCCCCCGTAAAAAGTCACGCGTGCTGTACCAGTAAACTAAAACGTGTACTTCAGATTTCAGCGAAATATGTGTTCTGATTCTGCTTCTATATTTAACCCCAGTCCTTTAATTTAAGTACAAGTCATGTTTTTTTAGGTGGTTGCAACCAGACTCTTACGTGGATCCCAAGCAATGCTCTCTGCAGCTAGACACAAAATCGCTTTTCCATACTTTGCCTACCTCTGTTAGTATTATAACGAGAGACCAATATGGCATGCCTGCATATGTACCGTCTTTAAAGGTAGAACTGAGCGTCCGGCCACATCCATCGCCAAATGGCAATCACCAAGAAGGACTTAGTCCAGGTAGGCAAAAAATGCGTATCGGATTATCGTGTTTTCTGTTGTTTTGGTGTCGTTTTGTCTAAATAATAATCTACGTATTCGTAGTTTGTCAATGATATTATGAGAAAAAATGAGCTTAAGCTTAACTTACTCCATAGTTTGTAGAATAATGGCCGACTGTTTTTTTCGCCCGAAACTTAGTCAAATGTCCAAATTCGAAAATATTTTTTCGGTCAGTTTAAAAATTGCACGCAAAATTGTAGGGCTTGGGTGCCAAAATACGCAAAACCGTTGCTATTTATTTTACAGTCATTTGGACAAATCTTTTTTTGATCGTTCGCCAAAATTTTTGAACAATAACAGTTAAATGACCGAAAAATTAAAGCCTAGGTGGCAGACATCTCAGCTAACAATCAAAACCTGCAGTAAGTACGAACAAACGCCAAAGTAACGAATGGTTTTACTCGGGTTTCGAAGCTGCAGGTGTAAGGTTTATGGTCGCATGGAAACTTCGATTTCCGAATGGGTTAAGGTTATTGTGAAGATCTTGCCCAGTTGCACCACTACAGACCCATGATGGCACTTATTAGCTTGAGATGTTTCAAACTGACGATAAAATCCTCGTAGTCTATTTGGTAGTTTAACTTTTTCGTTTGCTTAAATAATTTATGCTTCAATTTTGGGACTTTACTGTCAAATATTTTGACAGAAACACTGGTATAATTTCACTTTTGTTAATTTTTAGCCGATATGTTCGGGGCTCAACCAAGTCCCGCGTTTGAGACTCCATATGAACCGACCAAATCGAAAGAATCTCGATACCATTCCATCACAATGATGCGTGCTTATAAACAGTACTCATTTGAGGAACTAAGAATTTCCTATCCTCTGAAACGCACTTTGAAAACAGAGAACATTTTAGTTGCTCACGCTAAAGAAGGTAGGGGTCGTTACGGTGAAACGCTTTTTTTTAAACGATGCAAAAGTTGCAGTCATTTGATCAATTTTAAATTGATGAAATTGACCTGGAATTGAAATTTCCAGCATATTTTCAAAAATTTTTCTTGATAAGAGACAAGTTCTGCAGTCAAGCATGATATCAAGTTCAGTTACTTTTGCCAGTAAACTTCTATTTCAATTGTGGTTGCATTACCAGCGTTTGGGAACAAAACTCTCGTACGCTTCAGAAAACCGTCCCGATGTTTCCGCACACCGCCCGAAAAAGCGATCAAGTTGACGTGACGCCACGCTTGTGCAGTTCAAGCGAGCTACATTTGCCTCTTCTAGAGCTTTGGTCTTAGATGTAGACCGACGTAGTTCTTCGCGGAAATCCTCTGCCCCCCATCTCTCTGAAAGGGATCGGTAGCATCAACCATTTAACCAAGGCGTTTACCGCTTGCCGAACTTAAATCAATGATTGCCTTGTGAAGTCGGAACCTCTTTACACAAACCAACCCTTATCTATTTAGCTTTAACTCGGCGGTTTTGCAGAAACATACCGTGCAACTTGGATACCGTCTTTGGCTACGTCATACACGTTGCAAGTGACATTCGATCAGCAGCTGAAAGGTCCCAGTCAATTGGTCCACGTAGCTGAAGCCCCAGCTGGCTGCACTGAGCAGTCAGTTGAGGTTGAGACCAAGCTGCTGAAATTCGTGACTCGTAATAGCAGAGGATTAAGAATCCGCAGTAATCCAACATTGCAAAGCATGCAAGTAGGTGTTAATTGATACAGTTCTTCGTATTGAATTCAAGTTTTTGTAACCTATCAGTTGCCTTGTAGTTAGAGCGTTTGGTACTGAAATGGTAAACTCGGTTTCGATTCTCTGTCGATCAAACAGAAACTTAAAAATTGGCATTCTCGTTCAATATGGAAAATGACAGTGTGATACCTTCATTGCAAGTAGTAGACAAGTGTGCAGGTTGCAGCTTCACTCGGAAGCCTAAAAGGCTTTTAGCTGTTTCCTGGCCAAGATAAATTTATACAAACGAAGTTGCGTTTTAACTTACTAGGTGTTCTATGTTCAGTTTAAGCTTGTATAGGACATGGTAGATCCATGAAAACGTATTAGTTGCGCGGTATGCTCACGTTATTACTTAATACCTGGATACCTGGTTGATTATGACCCTTAGTTTTGCGTTTGGTTGGAGTCGCCCGTCTCTTTTCGTTATATGAGAGCATTGTGCAGCAGAAATGCTACACCACAATTAATTTAAATCACGATATAAATCATCCAATAAAACTCATGATTTAAATCAACTGCTCAGACACTCAAAGTTAAGGAAATTAAATCTAAAAATTGTAACATGTTAAAATTGTAAAAAGATTTTTGGTTGTAAAACATCTCTTTCGTTCCGTAGGACAGTTGATATTTTCGCAAAATTTGCTTAGTAGTCCTCAGACAAAATTAAATGCGCCCAAACCATTTTAGCAAACAATGCTACTACTGCTGTGACGTATTTTGCATGAACTAATATGAACTGAAATTTTATTTAACCGATATATTTTAAATTGCGTTGAAGCATCACTCAGCAAAATATTGACTATGGTGTAGCTCCTCCCCCCAAACAAGCTGTGGAATGTTACGAATCAAAAAACCCGATTTTTATTTTTTTGAAAAATCATGATTTTTATCAACCTTGTACAGAACCAGCTGGTAACCAGACAATCTTTGGTGTAAATTTCTACAGTTAATTCTTCATCCCTTTTTTGCTTTTCAGATCGGCTTGTTAAAATACGATGATATGATTGAATTTTGTGAAGAAAAAAAGAACGACGACGGAACCTGGGTGAAACTGACCGCAGTAAGAATAAACAATCCAATCACGCTCTCAATGTTATGATTTGCGTGAAAATTTCTTGGAAATTGAATTTTGAATACTTTTGTTTTTTAAAATCGGTCGTGTGGCATTTTAATGTGTTAGCTCAAACACTTTGCTTCAAAAATGTTTTGATCACGTTTTGTTGAAAGTTCGTCTGCAGGGCCTTTCTAGACTGAAAAAGTCATAAACTCAAATTCACGAAAACAAACACCTGGCAATACACTTTCACGACCATTACAAAAATAGTTGTATTCTTTCTAAAGAACATAAACGAAACGAAAAATATTGCATTATTTTGTGTTTTTTTTTTCATGCTGTTAGTCGGAGAAATCTACAGTAGTAAATCGCAGAGTGGTTATTTAATAGTGACCTTCAATATAGCAATTAGTTTATGTATCGTAGTGTTGGATTCCACATCTTAGTCCTCTTTTTTAGGTTCAAACGCAAAGTAAATACATGTGGTGCTACAATTTTTTATGTTTAGGCGAGTGCTGAAAAGTACTGCAAGGAACCCACTTCGGAAGCGTGGTGCATACTGTACCACAAACACAACGGCCGGACTTTTTTGGTTCCAGTGCAGCCGAAAGTCAAGCTGGTCAAAGAAATTGACAAGAAATCTGACCCTAAAGTTGAACCCCAGGCGTTTCCCACAGGCGTAAGGTTTTGTTATTGTGTATTTCATTTAAAAGATCAACGATTGCCCGAACCCTATCTTATTAGTTTGGTGCTGATTATCTAGTTTGCAATTTTTTTACGTGTCCAAACTGTACATTTTTGGCACGGTTTTACGGTTTATGTTTCTAAAAAGAAAAAAAAGAAACGAAAACGAAAAAAAGCGACCTAGGACCAAAAAGCGGTGCTAGGATGTCAACTTGGATTGATATTCGCAGCTTTCGTATTTGATATTCCACATTAAGCAGGGACAGTGTAAATAAAAAATAAACACTATATGGTACAAAGCTCTAAAGGAGCCGCAGATTCGGTGACTGGTGAAGTAATCTAGCCTCATAGTCTTTCACCTCTCCTCTATGAACTATGTGTACTAATCCGCCTTTTCATTTTTATCAATTTAAATTGTGTTGTGGTTCAACAAATAAACTCTCTTACCAGGTAGTTGGGTTGAAGACTTTACTATGAGTTGACTTAACTTTGTCGCAGGCTTCGACCAAAAAGCTCTTCAAAGTATTGGTCAAACAAACCGGCAAACGACCGAACCGTAAAGCAGTAAATCATCAATCTACTCCCACCTCTCATCCTTTCATGGCCGAGAAAAAATCGGAAGTTTTTCGGGACCCCTTCCCTGCTGTTCTGCAGGATCCAGCCAGTGACTGGAAGGAAAAAGTCCCTGGCGAATACAAAGTTGCCAAATGTGGCAAGGCCGGGCACAACATCAGATATAATCCAAGTCTTAAAGCTGCACCCATTGGTAAGCTTCAATAAGCTCTTCTAAATTTTTCTTTTTTTCCCACTTTTTCGATGTTACTTTCAATTGCAATACTCTGCCAATAAAAATTTTGAAATTTTCATGTTCTGTGTTTTTCAATTGTCACTCCCTCAAAAGACTAGCTATGATTTAGTGATTGTAAGAGACGACCAGTGAGCACCGATAGACAGTGCCCGCATGTCTTGTGATAGGGTGGATTTGTGGAACTAGTTACTTTTTTCTCACAGTTTTCCTGCGCCACAACGAATAGCAGCGGCTTTGTAATGTGACAGTTTATTTAGGTCTACGACAACTGACCGCCAACTAACCTTAAGCCTAATGTTGGTCATCAGTTTGTTCGCAGTCATTTGACTCGGTTCGGTTTGTTTCACCTTGCTTCTAAAAGATTTTGTCGGTTCCAGCCAATATGCGAGCATGCATCTACGGATTTTTGCATTTTGTAAATCGATTTGATCTCATGTACACCTCTAAATGAGAGCGGTAGACCTCTCTTCTTTCGTTTTCTCTGAGGTTTCTTTCAAAATCGCTTATTTGTTCCGTTTTTATTTATTTATTTTTTTAACGTTAGTACTTTGCGACATATTTGTAGATACGCTGTACTTCTATTTAGGCAAACTGATTTTGGGCAATGTCTTTCTGGCTGTGAGCGTGAAGCGAAACAAAAGTGGAATTTGGTTGCTTCTTCACAATTCTTCTGTGGCTCAGTTAGTATTTGCTTTTCTCAAAACATTTGTCGCTCGCTTATAGTTTTTAGAAGTTTTTTGTTCATCTAGGGGTCCAAAATTAAGCTTTGATTAATTGAGGGGAATTGCCCATTTTGAATATTCGTGATAATTGATATTATTGAAGACGTTTTGGTTCTCAACTTGTACGATTATCACACAGGAACAACGCAACGCCAGACTATCTTCTAACTTATTGTTCTTTCGCTAGAAAGCGATTTTGAGTAGAAAAAATTTTGAAAAAATTTTTCTAAACTGCAAATTTCAAACTGAAAATTTAGGTTTTGTGAAGAACCACCCGACGATCGTCATGCTTGGACACTTGCGGTCGCTCGAGACGGGACGCAGCATCTTCTACTAAAAGAGGTTGCTGAAAATACAAAAAATGCTACACCAACAACTTCCAGCCAGGAATCCAACAGTAGTACTAGCCCATTCAAGAAAGCCATTTTCGCTGATCCGGACAAACCTGCAGAGGTTGTGGTCAAGCCAGTCACATTATTCAATGGAAATTTCGTCCAAAACGGTGACGTTTCTAAGCAACATGACGTCATCGACATACCAGTTACATCATCGCGCGAGCCTAAAAATGCTAATCATGAATCAGAGCGCTCTCCACGTCGAAAAGCGTTCCCAGAACGTCGTCATCAAAGATCTCCATCTGAGAGTGACGCTCTAAAGCAGCTTCTTGATGAAAAAGGTACTGTCTTTTTTTCAACTGAATCAAAAAGCGCTCAATAGTAAGAGCTAGTGCGTAAATCGTAACACAAGTACATACACCTCACAGAAAAAATTAACTGTTTAAACCCTGTAGGCTGTAATTTATTTGGATAGAATCAAATGCTCTAGATAATCCTGTTTGTTTGAATAAGATGGCTGTGGTGATTTTGAAGCGAATCAAATAGAATGTAGGGTTTTAAATTTTCAGTTATTACTGTGACGTGTATTGTGAGATGATGAAAAAGGTATTTAATTTCCCAGTCAAATATACTCGTCATTTACTTCTAGTAACATTTTATAGCTTCTTCCAACTCAGGCTATTTAAGTTGGTGGAAGCTAGGGTCTTCACTAAGAAAATAGCGTATTAAACAGAATGGCAACCGAATTAGGCCAAAGCGACAATAAGCACTCTACACTGTACAGCGCATAAATCACCCCAATAAATAGTTTTTTAAGATTCGAATTAGTTTGCAAAATCGCTTCTACGTTATAATTTTTCTGTAACACAACTAAATTGTTGAACATTTCGAGTCACAATTTCCGACTACTGGCTAGAAATTTCTACTGTGAACGAAAAGAATACTTGGTCGTTTTCTGTGTGTGTGTGTGCTTAATACTACCATCAATTCTCTAATCTCAACTCTTAAAACATTGGCTCTTTACAATATTTGCACTGAATGTAGTCTTTAAATTTGGCCGTCTATGAAATCATATCGCTGGAGTTACAAATTCTTTTGTTTGATCTATTGCTGTCTATTAATATTTCAAATATTTTATGTTTTAAGAAACAAAGCGTGAAGAAGGGAAGCGACAGCGACGGAAAAGCTCTTCCTCCAAGGAAGTAGTGCGGAGTCACTCTACTCCAGGAACGAAAAGAACAACTTCTGATACTGGTTTATCGAAACTTCCGACTCGAAAGAGCTTGCTGATGCAACTGCATGCTCCACTAGGGAAATCGAGCTCCAAAGAAGCGAAAGCTCCTCCTGAAAAAGTCCTCCGAGGGGGAGGAGGAATGAAAAAATCTTCCACAAGCAAGGGTGAAATTGACATCCCATTCATAGATGAAACAGTAGATGAGGAAGGGAACATCCTGTCTCCGGTCAAATCCTTTACTCCGCTCGTAAACGGAGACTCGGAGGTGGAGAGCCTAGAGGAAGGAGAAAAGCTTCTGCAAAAAAAGGAGACACCTGCGGTGAAACAACTAGTAAATGCAACACCAAAGCCAAAGTGAGCCCATGAAAAATATTTGTTTTTGATAGTTTTACTGCAAATTGGTTTACTGTGGTGGCGAATGCAAGTGTAGCGGGCATTAAGTTATTCATTTATTTCTATTTTTTGAAATAAGTTAAACGCATTATAACGTGGCGGACTGGTGGTGTTCTTTTTTCTGCAATGTGTATATAACGGACTTAATTTTGCTATTTTTCATCTACAGGGAAATTTCACAGCTCAAACAAACTAAACCAAAATCTAATTCCGAGAGTTCGTCTAAGAAAATGTAAGTCAAAGATTTTGAATTTATTTTATTGTCAGTATAGTACAATTTTGTACCCAATTTAATATTTTTTGCTATAGTCACTCTGTTCATTTATGTCTTGAGAGTGACGATTCCAACGAAAAATTTTAAGTTGAAGAAAATAAAGCAAAAATGAGGAGTATTCCTTCAAGCATATTTTATTTACGTTTTTAAGGTAAAGATTAGGGTTTGAGTTAGGGCTTACGTTCGGGTTAGATTTGGGGTTAGTTTCAGAGCAAAGATTTGAGTTTGGATTAGATTTCGTCAGAATTAATACAAAAGTAAAAAGAAGTTTCCGGTGAAATAGCCTCTTCCTTATATTTTTTAAACGTAGTCATAGATATCAATTATTGTACTCTATACAGCGGTTTTACCAATTACTAGCTTTTATCTTTTTAGGGAAACTCGTATCACCACCGCAGTGTCACCTCTGGTTGCTGAGTGCGCCAGGGCAGTCTTTGCTGCTTTCCTTTGGCACGAAGGTATTGTTCACGACGCCATGGCATGTGCTTCTTTCCTCAAGTTCAACAACATAGAAAGAGATGTGGTGATTAAGCAAACAACTATAAGTAAGCATCATCTTAAGAATTGAGATGAAAATATTTCCGATTCAGTAAAATGAGAATAATTTTGAAGCAGAAAAATAGGACGAGAGCCAGGTCTGAACAATGGGATAACCAGTGTAAAGCTAACCAACTAGCTTCCATTTGGTTTTGCTATCGTTCAGATTATATTTTATGTAAATTTTAATAAGTTTAGATTTACTGTCACCCCTTTGAAGAGCCAAACAACCAAACATCCTGATGGGGGGCATTACTTTATAGGAGTTTTTACTGATTTTAATTTTTAACTGCTTTACCCAAACGCCATCAAGCTCATTATCTGGTTTGCGGCAAAACACTTACTTAGAAATAACCTATATTTAGTATTTTTTGTCACTTTATTTTTAGTTTCAGGCTGCGAAGAATCGGCAACGAAACAAACTGGTGATTTATCTGCTGGTATTCCCCCAGCTACATTAATTCATTTGGCCAAATTCTGGGACCGTCTCTCTGAAACTGTCATCAAAATTGCTGTCCGAAATCAGGTAGACGGTTGAAGATTTTTTTTGTAATTTCACCAATAAAGTATATAGGGATAGGATGAAATTGATACACTTTGATATTGTTTAATTTTGGACTTGCATTTACTTTTTTGAATAATTGTTATCTGGGTTTAAAAAGTGCTTTATAATAAAGAACCAGATTGCATAAAGGGAACTTTTTACCTTCTAAATTGTTTATTATAAATGGAGTTTGAATTCAGCCGATTCAAAAAAGTGCTCGACAACATAGGCCAGAGCGAGTATCATGACATAACACAGTACACGTTAAAAATTAAAAACCCCGCAGTCTGTTTCACCCAAAATCGGGGTCATCGGAGGTGCCTGCCGAAAGTAACACAAAGTTTAAAATCTAGAAATTACTGTTTCATTTCGTTAATGAGGCCGTATCTGGCTCCTTGGCCCCTAAACTACACCCAACTAACGGAAAAAAAAAACTGAACCTGTCCCTTAACTCGAACAGTCTAAACCACTAGGGAGCCGAACCCAAGGCTCGGCACCAGAACTGAGCTGATAAATATGGCTGTGGTACCGGAATGGGGAACTAATTTTTAATTTTAGATTTTAAACTTTGTGTTGCTTTTGGCAGACACTCCTGATGATCTCGAATTCGGGTAAAACAGACTTTAGGGTTTTAAATTTTCAATTTTTGACGTGTACTGTGTTTTGTTATGATTCTAAATTATTTAGATATATAATCCCTGATGATCCCGTTTATGGATGAAAGAGACTGCTGTTTTGCTTTTTTTTTTATTTAATTTAATGTGTTACGACTGTGGTAATCTGCTGTAATTGCGTCCATTTAAAAATAATTAACTAAAATAAAAGCCTCATCGTATGTCACTTTCTTTTGTGCTGGTCTCCCCTTTCTAGGTTCAGTTTTACCTTAAAAACTTTGATTATTATCTCTGTTATTGCAGCCTCTCTCACCACCAGCTCCGATGAATCAAAATATCAACTGCAAAGATGGCAAATCGAGTAAAGATGGGAAGAGGAAAGACTCCGATGCATCCGGTGCTGCCAACGATGCTGAGGTTTGTCTTGCCGGTGTAGTGCTTATTGTTGTTGTTTTTTTTGTTTTTTTTATCTATTGTTTTGAATATTGTATGAATGCACAAACTGATTTGAAGAATCTCACTACTTGACATTATCATTTTGATGTTTCTGAATGAATAAAATATTTGCCGCCTGACGGCCCACTCGAGTGTTATTCGAGAGTCATCACTCGAAACTGGGAGCTCACACATTTTTTTATCGTCAGTAAATGCATTTCTAGTTTGAATGTCTCATGTAAAGGCAGAGACAAAGTCAATTAGTTATTGCACCTCTTTAACCAAGTTGTCTTGGCCGCCGGACAGCGAAAAGACTTTTTTGTCTTCATCCGCCTAACTCACACAGTGAAGGCTTCACATCGTCCCTTTAAGTGCTTAACACCAAGCTGTGAATACCAGTTTTTATATTCTGATTTGACCCGATCGGGAATCGATCCCGTGTCTACAAATGCAGTAGCAGAGGCACTATACATTAGGGTGGTCCATATTTTATCAACTTTTGAAAGTTTTAAGTCTCACTTCTTCAAGTTGTGTCATTTTATGAAAAAATAACTTGTGTAAAATTTTTTTGAAAAATTTTTACGTTTAGGGGTTGCCCAAACCCCTCAAAAAACGGAAATTTTGTCAAATTTTGGTATTTTTGGCATTTTGACTTTGATGTATTTTTTGATCAAAAACTTTGTCTTCTCATATTTGTCGATGCGTTGTGTTGTAAATGCAAAAAATTGTGGTCACTTGATTTCTACCTCTATGTGGCGCTATAGTTTAAATCATGAAAATTGGTAATATTGTGTAGTTTTTAACCCAAAACAATGGTATTGATTTCTGGAACCACATTTTCAGCAATGGGTGTTCCAAAACTTTTATATAATGCCATTTTAATATGGTGTCAGAATATAAGCTTTCAGTTATACTTTTTCATATATTTCAAAAGATTGCCAGTGAAAATTTACAGTAACATTTTTGGTTTAAAAACTTTAAACCTGGTGCTTTTTTCATTGAACTATTTTGAGTTATAACTTGAATAAACTAAAGTAGATTAAAATATCATTACACACCACATTGACTAACAACGTAACTGAAAGATTAAAATTTAAACTGAAAAATAATGAAAAATTTAAAACCTTTCTTGAAGAAAAGCATTTCCATTTAGTGCAAAATTCTGCAAAAAATTTGGGCTGCACTTGCTTCATAAAAATGTCGTAGCTCTTAATATCTTGTGAAGAAACAGTGGAGCATAATTATTTTGAAAAATACGCAATTTTAATTTTTTTTTACTATAATAATCATTAAACAGACACAATAAGTCGCCAACAAAACCGGAAAAAAATTTAAGAAAAATAGACAAAAGAAAAAATTAGGTGTACAGAATTATGACCAATACTAACTTTTTTTATTGAAGCCATTTGTGATTAAACCCTGATTAAACTAAAAACAAAAAACTTTATGGTGCAGTCTCAATTACAATAGTTTGCAGTCAGTTATGACAACGTTTGACAAAACTAAACTTTGGCTGAAATTACACCTAATGAGATAGCCACAGTTTTGCAAGTTGGACTGCAGCTCTAAAAAGTCAATGTTGAATGTCTTTGCTTTCAGCTTTTATTTGAAACTTGAAGACTACAGTCGAGGGAAATATTTTAAAATTTGACAAAACAATTATTGTGAAACACAATTGCCTACCGTAGTGTTAAAGTCAGGAGTATTACAATTGTAGTGTCTATTGCATGTTGTACAACAGAAGCAAAACCAAACACTCCAAAGTAGTTCTACGATGTTGCATTGTTGCTCCAACTATTATGATTATTTTTTACTGGAACTCCAAAACTGCAATAAGATTTTGCTTGGGAGAAAACCGGGTAGCCTATACAAAACAAAAAAGGTGAGATTTTTTGTGAAGACAAAGTTGAGCTCACGCTTAAACTTTTGGTGATGCAGTAGGTTCTTTGCTGTCAACATTTTTAATATGGATCTGTGACTAACTAACTTCAAGTCATTTACTATGAAAGCTCAAAACTTGAACATCGGCGTCAATGCCTAGCTTGAAGCTGAGTCAAGCCAAACTGAGAAAAGCTCAATGAATATTCACAGCTTTTTTGTTTGACATTCAGCACTAGCAGACATATAGGTAATTGAAATAGTAAATATTCAACCATAAAATGCCAACCAAATGAAAAATGTCAACTCTGCTTAAAGGCTATTAAATCTGACAATAATATTGTCGTCTAGTCAAAAACTATTTAAAAAATACATAGTAATTGTTTGTTCTACCGAAAATGAAAGTGAATTAAATGCAAAAGCTTTAAAATTTCTGTGAAGGACAATGAAACAAGTGTACAGCTATCCTACACATAAAAATGGCATCATATAAAAGTTTTGGAACACCCATTGCTGAAAATGTGGTTCCAGAAATCAATACCATTGTTTTGGGTTAAAAACTACACAATATTACCAATTTTCATGATTTAAACTATAGCGCCACATAGTGGTAGAAATCAAGTGACCACAATTTTTTGCATTTACAACACAACGCATTGACAAATATGAGAAGACAAATCATTTTTAACATCAATTATCACAGTTTTTGATCAACAAATACATCAAAGTCAAAATGCCAAAAATACCAAAATTTGACAAAATTTCCGTTTTTTGAGGGGTTTGGGCAACCCCTAAACGTAAAAATTTTTCAAAAAAATTTTACACAAGTTATTTTTTCATGAAATGATATACAACTTGAAGGGATGAGACTTAAAACTTTCAAAAGTTGATAAAATATGGACAACCCTACTATACATCAAACCACTATTACGTGCAAATTAGTTACCTATGAATGTTATGAATTCGTACTATTTCGAGCTTATTTGGAAGCGAATCATTTTTTAAAGTTGTTTCAAACGGCGACACTATTTCAGCAACCAGTAAAAGCCAACCCGCTGAAGCGCAGAGCGTTTATGAGGAACGATCACCCCAATCTACCGCAAATAATTGGTCGTCGCAATGTGCAGCATGTTCTTCCCTACTTCCATCCACAACAATTACAAGGTATTTTGATGAATTTTGTTTTTAGGTTTTGCTGAATAAGCTAAATTTGTTTTTTAGCTTGTTGCTGAATAAGCTAAATATGCATATTGCTAAACTAGAGCTTCTTTACCAGACGCAATAACAGTGGCAGGCAAACAACTAAAACGATTTTAAAACTTGGTACAATTGAATTGGAAATGTTTGGGTTTAGAAAACTTTAAGCATCGACCTTTCAATCCTATCCTGACCTATTCTGATCTTCGGACTTATTACCCAGTGAACTTCCCCCAAAAGATTATATTTTTAAAAATTTAGAGCATGTATTGTTTGAATAATTTAAAATTTTGTTGCGATCCGTAACTAGTTGGTGTGGACAATAAGCCTTTTTCAGGTGGCAATCGGGATCGCAAAGACCAGTTTCGCGAAGTCGCCTGTGAACTATGCGACCTCGTATGTCCGTATCCTGTCACTTACCACATGAAGCGCGCCCACCCTGGATGTGGAAAGTTTGCGCGGGGTCTCGGCTACAACAGTAGCGGCCATTATTGCGGAGGATGGGCCGGCGATTGTGGGGATGGTGGGGTCGGTGGAAGCACGTGGTATCTACTCTGCATCAACTGCAAAGAGAAGTATGCGATTGATAACAGTATTACACTTTACTGTTTTATAAGAGCACGAGGCTCACTTTTGTTTGAAATTTAAGAACAAATTAAGAACAGTGCCTGCCAGCAGCAACCAAAGACAAGTTTTAACCGAGCAAGAATGAATTAGTGTTACAGAACAAATAAGGCTGAAAATTTGTGAAAATTGAAAAAACAGCCTGCCTCAACCTAAAATTTACCAGCAAAGAAAAAAAATGTTATTACGAAACTTTGTACTTTGAATTGTCTTTTTATTTAGGTTTGTTCTGTTTATTGTTTATTCGTCTCCTCCACTAAGATTTTCTTTCACATCTTCTCTACAATATGCATCTTTTTCTGACATCATATTTAGGTATCTTTCTCAGAAAAACTCTTCGATCCAGCCCAAGGTGGCTCCCCAAAGATCTGCAAACAATTGGATCAGTAAATTGCACCACATGCTTTCCCAGCCTGCAGATGCGCATCAAGTATGTTCTTCTTTTTATAGCGTCTGACGTGAAACTGTAGTAACAATTATTGTAATATTGTCTTTTTGAGGTGCTTTCATCGTTTCGTCTAACCTCTTAATAATAAAAACAAAGCACATGGTTTTAAGTGGGTTGCGCTTTTTTTTTGAAAATAGATTCTTTCTTAGCTGATTATTGCGACTGTTTCTGGTACTTTTAAATATCTTTTGAGACGTTGGAGATGCATGGCATTCAAAGCAAGTGTGGAACCAATGAGCAAATATCGGTAATATTTTTAGGTGATGAAAAACAATGCCCTATTTCTTTTAAACCTCGTAAGCGCTTCAGACAATTCCATGCAAAATTATGATCAGAAGAGTAACGCAGGTAAAGAAATGTGGTGAATAAATAAATTGGCAGTCTATTTGATGCCAATATGGAATTGTTGAATGAAAAGATCAAAATGAAGAAGAACGATAAAACTACAATTTTTATCTTATAATCAATCACAAAATCCGGTTTTGATACAATTTTTTCCTGCCGACTTTATTGCAACTATGGGCTGAGGTACCCAGTAACGAAAAGTGGCAATATTCACATTTCTTAGAAGGATGGTCTCTGGGCAGCAGGCATCCGTCCATCATACAGGCGCGCACTGCCGATAGTATCCATTGGTCTCTTACGGCATGCTAAGTGGGCGGCTTTTTTGCTTTGCCCGTGTAATTGTGCTGCTTGCTTAAATCCAAGTTTTGGGTTCGCAACTTTTTGACGTAAAACAATAACCCGACCACGACAAAACGTCTCTTGCCAAACCTTTCACGTCAAAAAACCCTGATTACCCGAGTTTCTGATTCGATTAATTCCATGTTTAGCCTCATCGAAACAACTTGACGTTCTTGTTGATGACGTCGAAATGAATGGGGACCAGTTGTGGAATGATGCAGGTATGAAAATGTACATATAAATCCAATCTCCACTGTTTTTTTTACTTTGAAATTGAAAGTTTTTTGTCTGTTTCGAAATGTTTTCTGGTGCTAATTCTCATTACTACAGGTTGTAAAATGAGTAATTCGCAGGTGATGATTTATTTTAAGCTCTTGTGGGGTTTAATTGCATCACATAGTAATGTAATCTCAGTAAAAAGCTCTTAGCATATAGTGGAGCTGATATTCGCTTTTTAATTTATTTGACTTCGTGAAATAACTCGTTTGTGGTACTTAATGAAAAAGGATCACCATCGCAAGGACTCTATAGACCATTCTCTTGAGTAGAAAAAAAGCAAGAGACTCTTTTACCGAAACTATTTTATTAATTCGGACCCAAACTCGAATCCTTACTGTAAAACCCAACTTTCACAAAAGTAAATGAAAAATGTGCGGATGAATATTTCTCAATTTATTCTCTTTTTACTTCAAAATTGTCGGTGAAATAATCACTCTCGCAACAGCTATAGCACACCGTATCTATAAAATTCGTGATAATTAGAGTATACGGAAATATGAAACTGACATGATAACATGCCTGAGATGAATATTCCGCTTATTTTTCTGAGCCACAATGATTTCAGCAAAGCTTATCAGCTCAGCATTTGCCTTGCAGCTGTTGTAAGGTAGGATGACGTCATTCCTTTAGCTCTGTAAAAGATCTTAGTATGTATTTTGTGTTTGTGGTTAGTTACTAATTTTGTAAAATTATTCAAATGGAGCAAAAGGTTTGATTGGCTGGACACATTGATAACGAGTGTAAGAGTAAGAACAAAAAGCATGGGTGGCCAAAGTTTACGAAGATTCTGTAAAAGCTTAATTAAACTCTCTTAAAAATGCAACGCAAATATAAGGTTGAACATTTTTAAAACTAGCCTAGTTCTAATTTGATTTTGAAGTTTTAATCAAACTGATTTTCTTTAATCTTGTTAGATTGTAATAATTTTGTCATGTTGGGTGAAATCTAAATGGGCGCTTCAAGTGCTAAGTTTAATTCAGTGTTTGGGTGCATACTTTTGAAGAATAAGTTTCTGAGCAATGACAACAATTTTTAGACTTACTCCCGTATTCTACTACGTGCTTCTGTCCCTTCCCTGCTATCCCGTGTGCTTATCTCGCTATGCATGGCAAGGAAAATGGGATCAACAGCAACGTACGATCTTCGCAAGTGTGAGTATATTTTTAAATATGTCAGTCGTTGTGTTTGATTGTGGTTATGTTCATCGTGCGTGCTATTGTTTGGGGCATGAATAACTTTCAAAACTTGATACAGTATTTGGAAATCGGATTTTCGATTTATTTTGATTTTAAAGCAATAGCACGTACCCGTTTCTGTCAAAAAGCAATGATTTCATTGCACTGCTAAGGTAAATTACAACCAAATTTAAATAATCAATTTCTTCAAAGTGCATATGTATTGAATTTGTCATCAAGCTATGTTTTATAAAGTATAGTTGTCGTTTTGCAGCCTTGCTATTCGTTGAAATTTTGTTTCAAACAGGCGAACGCGCTCTTCCAAAGATTATCGCAACCGATCGTTTTCCAATCAGACTACTCCATCAAGCGGGCAATTTAAGCATATCTTCACGCAGAGGTTATCGGTGACACCGGATAGTTCTTCACAAAAGGTCGGTTGTTAATTTTTGTAATGTTGCACTGCAATTTTAATCTTTAGGACAAATTTAGAATAAAAGTTTAAATATGCGACCGTTTCCATTTTTCATTAAGCTTGTAAAATAAAGACCATTTTGATTTTGAAGCTTGATTGCATAAAGCCTTATCTTTGGGAGGAGGTAAGTAACTTTATACAAAGATTGATTTTAGAAATTGAGTCTCTCATCACCCACACTTTAACTGAGAGAAGATCTAGTTTATGATCTCTTGCGATATTCGCAATCAAGCGCGCTCTTGTAAACACATTAGAGGTCCATATAATTAATTTCATGACGTTCCTATAATTTCTGTAATAATCTTACAATACCGCTTTACTATCAAATGAATAGCATCAAAATAGTCATGGAATAACTTGTCGTGTTGCTAAAATTTCTTTAAATCGCAAAAAGCGTTTAGAGAAAAGTATAAAGTCTGATTTTTTTAGGCGGAGTCAATTCTCCAAGGGTCAAGCAAACTGATGCGCTCCGTGTCAACCGGATCCCAGCCACAACGACGAAGAGCGTGCAGTGGAGGAGACACGTCTCCTGATGGTAAGAAGTGTATTTTTTTGCTCTTCGTGGATATTATGCGTGGTTTGAGCTACGCTATATTTTTCAATGTGTTGTATATCAGAAAAGTTGGTTAATGGTATAGAGCTTGAGAATTGCTTTAATCAAAATGTTCATTTCTTCGAAGCTTTACAGCGAACTTTATATCTATGTTCTATATCAAATTCACTGCTTTGGTCTTGAGCTTGCAACACAAGCTATTTCCAAACCTAACAGTTTCGAACCTCTTCGATTGATTGGGGCATAAGCGGATGATATAAGGAATAAGGATATTTGGATCGGTATTTTTCCTCTCTACTTTACTATTTATCGAACTAGGTTTATTTTTTTGCTGAAAAATTTCAGTCAAATGTTCGACTTTAGACGAAAATTTTCGGTCATTTTATAGTTTATTTCGGTCACTTTCACGATTTTAGCTCTCAAATTCAAAAACATTGACAATTTTCTCGGCCATTTTGACAGAATTGGCTAATTTATTTTAAGTCATTCACCAAGATTTTAGGTCAATGATCTACGAATGATCGAAAAAAAACTAGATCATACCTAAATGTCGAATTGTTTTTTCTCGGTTTTCTCTCTTGATTGCTCCAGTATTAATAAATGTTTGTTTGGTGTCTCTCTTTGTTTCGTTGGATGCTCAAGCTCTTACGGGACGGCAACTAAGTGATCCAGGCCGCAGGATATGTTTATCAGTCCTTATGTTAGATCGTACAAAAATTCTTATCAAGTTTTCCAATTATCAGGAGGACCAACCGGCTCTTTCCTCCTCCATAACCCGTCTCCGTCAATGAAGAAGTTGATGCGAGGGAAGACGGGAAACAGCAACAGCATCGCCAGAGATGCAGTGCACGGGTCTCCTGTTCTTCCGTTTGTAACGCAGCGCCATGACCTGAAATCTCTGGAATCGACACTGCAGGTTGCAGTCAAAAGAGCAGCTCTGCGTGTCTATGTTTTGCAAGTAAGCTTGAATCATAATTCTCGATGTTCCTTGCTGTTTTCTTTGTTAAGAAAATACGCTTTTGTATGATTCGTTAATTTCGTAGTTAGGTTGCATTGGGTTTGTGTGTGAAAGGCTTTTGGAGATTTTGGGTGTTATTTGGTGGATTCAATACTTCCGATCAGTGGTGTAGTGGATATAGCGACTGCTATGGAATTGGTAGAGTCGGATTTGATTCTCGGTCGGATCCAACCGAAGACTTCAACAATGATAATCACAGCTTCCTTGCTTGACGTTCAACGTTTGAAGGGGTGGTCGGGCTCTGGAACTCCAGCGAGAGTGGTAGACAGGAGGCAGTTGGCTCGAAGACCGCAAGGTCTCTGTTTTTAGGCCAAGGCAATATGTTTCCAAGATCGCTGAAGGACAATCCCATCACGAATTGCAATGTTTATAGGCCCTGACCTGGTTGCTACGAACGGTAGTTACGGAGTCATCTATACACGATATCTTGTGGTATTTTGTGTCCACACTCGCTGCTAGTAGTTTGAATTCAAATCGACGTGATGACGCGACTAAAAATGCTGCCGGTGACGTCACTGATGACGAAATTGAGGCAAGTTTGAAATACTCTCTGTTTATTATTGCATTAACTTGTATTTCTAATCTTAGAAAATAAGCAAAAACTCGCAAAGTTTTGCAATACGATCACATCAGTGGCCAGCAGGCCGTAATGGAGTTGCGTGCAAAAGAAGCTAGAGTTTTGTTATCTGAATGAAACGAAGGTATATCATAACTTCAATTAAGCAGAGATTCTGACTAACAATCTGCAATTCTGCATTTAAATTGAATAACGTCGTAATATAAGCGTTCTTACCCACTGAGCCGAAGAAATTGAGCTTTGGAGTATTATTCGTAAATTTAAAAATCGATTTTTTTTCAGCGATTCAAAGAGCACTAAGTTAAGCAATTTACGTTTAGGAAACAAAACCTCTCTACGAACACCCTGTGCAAGGGATTTTGAATGCTGGCATGCGGTCAATGACCCCTGTGGTGGAGGCGTTTCACGGATTCCTCCAAACCGTATCTGACATCATGATGGATTTGCCTCCTAACAGCCCTGTACAACTGATGGCTATAAGGTAAAATCATACCAGTTATTCTATATTGTAGACAAAGAATGCTGGTTCGATCGATCAGTGGTCGAGTGGATAGAGCGTCTGCTACTGAAGCGATAGACTGGGTTTCGAATCCCGGTTGGGTCAAAGCTAACACTATAGAAATTGGTATTTACAGCTTCCCTGCTTGACGTTTAGCAACGAAAAGGAAAAGTGTAAAACCTCCACCGTGTGTAGTAGACAAGTGGGCACTGGGCAGGTGACAGCTTGACTCGAAGACCGAAAGGCCCCTTCGCTGTCTCCTGGGTAAGGCAACTTGGCGGCATATAAACTGTAATTACAGTACAATTCTACCTTGTTGCATTAACAAAATCGCTCCTTTATAGGTTTTTACCAACTTTTCAAATTGATCTTTGTGGTGTTTGCTTTGTTGCATAATCAAATTAGCCATTTGGGTAAATTTTGGAAGCCACTGTCGCTGCACAGTTTGATTAAAAATTTATAAATTAAAGCCTTCTTTGAGCTTTAGAGCGCGAAGTTTTAACTTCATGCAAACGAATGAATAATTTACGTTGTGTACTATTTCATGAAGTCTAGTCTCGGACGGCGTAGAATCTTGAGCATACGAGAGTATTTTTATTTTAAACAGAAATACTTTAAACAAAAAACCGGTTCGGTTTTTTAATTAGAAATTCGGTATGCGTACCGCTTTACTACCGTACTAACTGACAGTTGATTAAAAGTTAAACTAAGGATACGCTTCTACGCTCATGATTTTATGTATATTAGCCCAGTGTAGCCCAGACCTTATTTGTAATGAGCTTCTCTTTGATTAGTTCACTGTTGTTATTCTTTTCAGGTGTTGGAGCTTAAAAGTTCTGCCATCCGATCACCAGTTCCTCCACAAGAGCAACGTTTTCTCGCATATCAGTCAGATTTTATCAAAAGTGGAAGCCAAGTCTTTTCCTGCCAAGCCTCAGAAACTTATCAAACTTAAGCAATATAATCAGCAATATGTGCCGGTGGTTGAGGTTAGTCAGCAAAAAATCTATAATCATGTAATTAATCCTCGAAAAAAATTATTTAGTATACCGTACTGTAAGTGATGAATAACTTGTACCGGTGTTGTAATGCAATTCCGTATATTAAACTTGATTAATTCTTTTAATTGATTTCTCTAAATTTATGGTGCTGTTGCTGTGAAAGGCCGTAGCTAAGTTAAGCTCAACAAAAAAGAAAAACGAATTCAAAGAAATCAATTTGCTTGAATAGCTTTTTTAAGAATTGGTATTAAAATGGTCGAATTTTTGTTGCAATATAGTGTCTGCTCAGTCAATTATTGTCGAAATCAATTAGTAGTGCAAACTTGTTGAGATTTTCCTCTAACTAAATGTGCTTTTGGAAAATACTTAAAACTAAAATCTCAGACAACCCAAGTGTTAACTAGACTACTCGTTTATCCGTTTAATAAAATCATATTTAATGTAGATTTTCGTAATGATTAAACGAGGACTAAAGGCAAAATCAATGGGGGTATTTAATGTTTGCCCAATCGCATAAGACTAGATTGGCGTTGACTCCATCCTTCTTGACTCAGCCGTAGGGCACACCAAAATTCCACTTTTTTTCCAAACATGGACATCAGTATTGCAATCCGTGAGGATGTCCGAAAAAACGCTTCTGTGAAAAATCAGCGAGTTTCGTCAAGTATTCGCGCTGCAACAGCACTTTTAAGTTTTAGGGGGGTATTTTCTTGAAATTTGGGGGTGCCAATATCTAAAAAGTACTATATTTTTATTTTTACGTAAAAAAATCGTTTTTACACGTGATTATATTTACGTGCCAAGGTTGACTTATCAATCTAAGCATAATTTGCCGATACTGCTGCTTAACAAGGACTTTTTTGGGGGAATTTTTCTCATTTTAGAGCAATTTTTGAACAAAATTTCAGGTAATTTTCTAAGTTTCAGCAATTTTTTGAGCATGAATGTACTGAACATGTTAATACTACACTTTGTGAGAAAGGTGTTTTAGGGCAAACTTTGTTTTAGAGCCTGAACACCACGTCAAGGTGTTCCTCGTCGTTCAGGTTCCTCTGTTTTTTATCCCGGAGAGGGCCCTTTTCCTGCATGTCATAAAGGGAACGATCACGGTTGGGAATGATAAGTTCAGTGTGTTTTGGTCAAAGTGGATTTACGAAAATCTGGGTAGAGCTTTCGCGTGTCTTCTACACAGTGTAGTAGCATCCTCCTTTGTTCCTCATCATCCGTCAAAACGTCCTTAAACTCCTCCATCAGTCTCACTCCTCTTTCCGCCACATCATTCACAACTTTGAGGTCATTAATCAGCATTTTAAATTTCTTATACTCATCGAAATCGCACCATTTATCCCGTGAATACGTTAGAAAGCGAATGTCTTGCAAGGAGACACAAGTGTCTAAGGTCGCTCACAAGGTCAGAGACACAAGTGTCTAAGGATAAGTCGGGAAATTGAGGATTCTACGAGATTAGAGGGGCAGTTGGATTTTGGACAAAAGATACATGTTTTTGATAGCTTTTATAAATGCTGAAAGCCAACTTTTCATATTCGATGTCGGGCAGTTGCTGAAAGCACAATGCCAGTAGTATTAACTCAGCTGTTAAATACCACCTATGTCTCAAAAAGGCATGTCTGGCAGCTTCAGCAACTTCTTCATCAACGCTAGAGTAGTTCATCATGGCTCGATGGAACTCCAAGTCGTTCACAGCTGCTTCCGAAGCTACAGGGCACTGCAACCAATATGGAGCATAGAAGATGGACACAAAGTTACAGAACCGCCTCAATCCATTGACAAGAGTAGCATCTACATCCAGTTGACTGCGGTGAAGATACATCTTAAATGCATAAATTGGTGTCGACATCCACCGCGCACGATGTTCTGTTCCTGGGCGCCGAAACGCAAAGTTACTAACACTTTGCTGTTCGAGGTAAAACAAACTCAGCTTCAGTAATTCATCAAAGTCATCTCTGGGTAAGTAGGTGCTTTCGTCAGAGCACAGATGTTGAAGACTCTCTTATGCCTTAAGTTTGAAACTGTCCAGTGGTCCTAAATTGTAAGGTCAGACTAGTCAATTGAAGATAAATTTAGTGTTGGCCATTTTGATTTCAAAATGTCAAAAAATTCTACTTTGGGGCTACTGGAAGAACCGAATATTACTTTGAAGACATCTCCCAGAATGACTTCCGGCATATGGTGACGGCATGATGTCCACAGTAATGGGTGGCCTATAAGAGCTTCCAATAGAATACATGCTCCAGCGAATTTCCCGGTGTTGGATGCAGTTGTGTCGAAACACATTGCAACACATCGCTGCTCCATGCTCCATTCATCCAGCATATTTTTGACTGCCTTCGCTTGATTTAAACCAGTTCCGCTATCAAGATCTGTAATGCCCAATAACTTCACCAGTTTCCCGTTTGTAGAACTGGCCAAAACAGCTAGATGCTCCTTGTGAGTATAGGCTTTTCCGCATTTCAATAACTTTTCGTCCCAGTGAATTGTGAAGTAATGATCATCCAACCCGGCCAAAAAATTTTCCTTTACTGACTCGAACTTCAAGGAACGAAGCTTCTTACGTCCTCTTAAAGTACTCATTTGGCTAAGCACAAAATCTTTTACGCATCCTTGACTTTCTCTGATGATTGATGCGATGATGTCATTCAGAGCATTACTTGAAATCTTCTGTCGGTCTGCAGTCATCACCACCTGCGACGTTGATGCAATATTCCGTGGCACGTGCAGCAGAATCCGGTCCAGATTCTTTCGTTGCTTAGAAGGAGGCTCACAGAAATCTTCACCCGTTTGTTCCTCAACTGACCCATCGCTTTCTTTACCCCCCAAAACCATTGTGAGCATTTCTTTCTCCTCTTTTGCCTGGTCCTGCCGTCTCTTGTGGTTTTCTCCGCGTATCTTCTTTCGCTCCAAACGAGCCAATAATTTGGTGTCCCTGTTTCCAAACGTCGACTTTCGTTCCATTCTTTGATCCTGCACAAATTTCCAATCGTCTTCACACAGTCTAAACTTAATATCCGGCTTAACAATATCAAAAAGAGATTCTAACTTTTCCTTGAAATTTTTCGAAGCCTAGAATGTTCTTCAGAACTCCTTTTTCCCCAAGCTTGCGTTGTCCTGTATTCTTCCCAAAACGTATTGATTCTGGTCTTGATAGAATTTACACTTAGGTAGCAAGTGTATCCAGGAGTAAAACCCTCTGCAACTTTTTGCCACTAGAGAACAACTTCGTCGCAAGTCCGATTGACTGATTTCTGTTTGCTTAATTTGTCACATTTAAAATGATACAAAAATCTCTGCATCTTCTCCAAATACGTGGGTAGTTTCAAACAGGAGAGCCTGTCTATTGGCTTGCCAATAAGAGGAAATGCTACATCTGTAGATCTTGTTGAGACCATCTTTTTGTTCCCCAGCTTTAACAAACTTAATACTAATGCTTTGCAACTGCACTGATACTTTAATGAAAATACTTTGCAACACTACACGTGGTATATGGCAACGTCATAATTCAATATTGTGATCCAATAACCTTAATTGTTTTTTAGATTAATTAAGATAAAGGAAGTGTAGAATTATTTTTTTGTCACACAGCTAGATATCTGGTGTCACTGTCAACATATTGAGGTCAAATCTATTCACATTTAGTCCAAACTATTAACTGAACATCATAACTTATTCTCAATATTCACCTCAAAGTTGTGAATGATGTGGCGGAAAGAGGAGTGAGACTGATGGAGGAGTTTAAGGACGTTTTGACGGATGATGAGGAACAAAGGAGGATGCTACTACACTGTGTAGAAGACACGCGAAAGCTCTACCCAGATTTTCGTAAATCCACTTTGACCAAAACACACTGAACTTATCATTCCCAACCGTGATCGTTCCCTTTATGACATGCAGGAAAAGGGCCCTCTCCGGGATAAAAAACAGAGGAACCTGAACGACGAGGAACACCTTGACGTGGTGTTCAGGCTCTAAAACAAAGTTTGCCCTAAAACACCTTTCTCACAAAGTGTAGTATTAACATGTTCAGTACATTCATGCTCAAAAAATTGCTGAAACTTAGAAAATTACCTGAAATTTTGTTCAAAAATTGCTCTAAAATGAGAAAAATTCCCCCAAAAAAGTCCTTGTTAAGCAGCAGTATCGGCAAATTATGCTTAGATTGATAAGTCAACCTTGGCACGTAAATATAATCACGTGTAAAAACGATTTTTTTACGTAAAAATAAAAATATAGTACTTTTTAGATATTGGCACCCCCAAATTTCAAGAAAATACCCCCCTAAAACTTAAAAGTGCTGTTGCAGCGCGAATACTTGACGAAACTCGCTGATTTTTTCACAGAAGCGTTTTTTCGGACATCCTCACGGATTGCAATACTGATGTCCATGTTTGGAAAAAAAAGTGGAATTTTGGTGTGCCCTACTCAGCCGTTTTAAAGATATTCTACTTCAAACACGACGTAGGAGCCTCTAATGTTAAAATTTTTATTAGCGACCCTGACGTTGATAGCCTTAGCGTCGTTAGCGACGCCATCCCAGTTCTAACTTAAAGCAATGCCGCTATTAAGCTACTGCATTGAGTCGTTTCGCTGCGCACTAATCAGTTTGCTCTTGTCAGCTGAACAAATCCGAACTGGAAAAAAGAGTAGACTGTACTGTAGCCTTGATAACAAACATCTAAGAACAAGCGAAAGTAAGGCTAGTAGAGTAGTAGGCCATTGTTTGCAACTTAGTTGGAAAAGTTTATTCTTGGGTCACAAAATACTGTAAGCAAATACGACAGGCCTACTCAGATGCTGGTAGTCTTATTATCAAGTATGTATGGGTTTGTATTTTGTAGCCTAGCAATAAAAGCCTTATTGCTAGGCTAGGCTGTGATTTAGACCGAAATGTATTTGACAACTTGATTTTTACTGAGATCGCTAGGCTACCAAACAGTCTACTTTTTTTATCAGCTCTGATCTGTTGTGCTGACAATATCAAACCGATTAGTTCACAGTGAAACGACTTAATGCAGTAGCCTAATAGCGGCGTTGCTTTAGGTTAGAACTGGTAAGGCGTCGCTAACGGCGCTAAGGTTATCAACGTGAAGATTGCCAAAAAAAATTATAACATTAGAGGCTCCTACATCGTGTTTGGAAGTAGGATATTTCTGAAACGCCTGAGTCAAAACGGATGGAGTCGCCACCTAACTTTAAAAACCCCATTGATTTTGCTTTTAGTCCTTGTTTAAATAAGCGAAGGTAGTAGCAGTGAAAGTTGTAATTATTTGGTCAATTGAAACTAAAACTGTCCGGCTATTTCCTGTGGATGAGACTGTGGTTCAAGGCATTGTGGCACCAGAGAAGCCCAGCCGGCCTGGAGAACCTGGGAGAGAAATAACCATGTCCCTGGCCTACACCACTCAGAGTTGTCAATAGTCGCCCCCATCACCGCATATACAGCATTGCAGCGACAGGTGATGGGTACCATATTGCGACCCGCCAAGTTACCACTTTCAATTTTCGTCGTCGAAGAAGTTTTAGGAGTAATAAATTGCTGTTTCGACTGCCGGAAATATAGTTCATGTTTTCAGCCTGCCGCTGGCATGGTGTCTTGTCTGGTTGATCTAACATCGAAAGTACAAATCAAAACCTCCAGCCATGCAGCTATTGCCAATAGCTTGACCGACAACTCGACCGAGACCTTCTGGGAGTCGGGTAAGTGGTTGGTGTTCTAATGTCATGACTTCGGTAGGTTTAGACTTTAGCGCTAAGACTGCCAGGTTTTTTGCTGTTTTCTCAACCTAGGCAACTTGGTAAATGAAATATAAAATTTCTGACGCTATTTCTATTCTCAGTTTCAGTACTAAAGTTGACTTTGAATTTCCCAGTTGGGTGGCTTTTAGTTTGAATACTGTACTTACGCACTTTCAAGCTTTCTTGAAATTACTGAAATTTTCAGTAAATTACCGGTTTTCAATACCTTTTTTTGATTACTCTTTATTTACAAGTTTCAACTTTGGTCAATCTAAACCTTTTTTGAAACGATAAAGTGTTTGCATGTGAGGTTATCGAGTGAAAAACGTGTACTGCGCTTTTGGCTGGTGTCTTAAAGTTCTAACTTTGTAAAAGTATCGTTTGTTTTTAAAGTATACCGTGTTGTAATGCTACTTTTTAAACAAGGATTTGTGTACAGGAGACGAAGACAAGAATAAAACTAAACACATCATCATCGGTTTCAATGACGTCAGTGATGACGTCATGAAGTTGTGTGTTCACATTGATAACTCGAGAGACGTCCAGGTAATATGATGTACAGAAAATCTGAAATTTTTATTGTACCATTTTTTAGCGTTTCTTGAGCGAATATTGTCACACCGTCTCCAGCAAAGCAATTGTAAATTCATATAACTCAAAGAGTAGACACTGTTACTTAGTACTGAACTGTGGACACTTGTGATACTGGACGCTTGTGGACAGTCAGTCAGATCATCAGGCTACTGCTGATATTGATCGCGTGCTGTTGATAAAAAATAAGTGGAGTTATTTTCGTGTTAGAGCAGCTATTGCAAAAATAGTTATTTGATTTCCAACCTTTTTTGTTTCAGAAAAAAGTGACTTCCGCCCTTATGTTACTTGATAACGATGATGAATGGATTAAAACGGCCTCGCGTGACCTATCAGTTCAATTTGCAGGATGGGTCAATTTTGACTTGCCCAGTGTAATATCGGTAGGTTCCAAAATTCTCTTCAATGCTTCTACAATTATAAACTTTTAGTTTGAAGACTTTGATTTGAGATTGCTGGCATTGCTTTACTAAGGGTGTTGCGTAGTAGTCAAATGTCACTTTAAGTTGTTCATACGAATTAAAAAAAACAAAAACAAAAAAAACATACCATTTAAAGTACTTTGTGCTCTCAGTGTTCTTGAAAGGTGTTAAATAACACTTGTAGTCAGCCAGAGCAGTATCAAATGGTGATTGTTCACCACACCACTCTGCGATTAGCTAAATATTTTAACGCAATAGTTATGGAAACCCTGCTCTTAAATTTTCGGAATTGCAGTCCTTGCTGAGTTTGCATAAAGCACTTTTTGAAAAGTTGATTAGTTGTACAGAACTTGAGAATTGCTTTAATCAAAATGTTAATTTCTTCGAAACAGCTTTTTCCTGTTCTGTATAGCCGTTCTTTTTCCTGCGCTCTCCATTCTGATGATTCTTGTGTCAGACAAAACGCTACTTCGAAAGAAATCAATGTCTTGATTAAAGCACTTTTTCTGCAGTACATTTCACATCGATTAGTGGTCTAATAGATAAGCGTTTGCTTCTGAAACTGTGGACGTAGGTTCGACTCCCGTTCAGGTAAAATCATAGCCTTTAAAGTAGTACTTACAGCTACCTTTCTCGACGTTTAGTATTCGCCATGGGAAGAGACAATGGGAAGCCTTTCTACCGTGTGTGGTAGACAGCAGATGGCCACGTGGCAGCTTGATTTGGAAGCTGCAAAGGTCTGCTGTTTTCTGACCTACGTAACTTGGAAAATAAAGCTATAACAACAATTATTTCTAACGGTTAATGGCGCAAAGCCTTTTTTATGTTAATACTTACCAATAAAATTGAATTTAGTTTTTGTGTGCTTTTCATCCATATTTACTGTATTCAGAAACTTAAAATTGAGCTTCGGGGACCCGACAATGGGCTACGCGTGCGGCAAGTCAAAATACTGGGGCAGTTGGCTGAAGGAAGAAAGTTTATTGACCAGTTGCCAGGTCGAGTTCTGCGTGCTCAGATGTGTGAAGCTGAAGTTCTGAAAGTTTTCAAACTTCTTACTGCCGAAGTAAGTCGAAATTTGTTGCTTTGTTGTGCTGAAAGCTACAATTTTTTTGGCAAAATTAAGTTCAGGTTGAAAAATTTTTGGGTAGCAGTATTGTGAATTATCGTGCAAGTCAATAAATTGTAATTTCGCTTCCAGGCAGATTTGGTCAAAAGAAATGTAACTTCAACTTGGCATTTACTTTTGGATGCCAATTCTACCGAACTTAAATTAAGTCAAACTCCATCAAAGTCTAGTCAAACTCTAAGTCCGATACCATGCCTAGTCAAATTAGAATTGGCAGCCACAGCTTCTCCGAACTCTATTTTCAACGGTGTAAAGCTTCCACCGCCAGCGCTAGATAAGCGCTAGCTTATTCAAGAAAGCGACACTTTTTTTATAAGAACCAATAAAATTGGGGCTGGCTGTTCTTAAATTTTCACGAATTTCCAGCCTCGTTTGTTCTAACCTTATTAGAGAATCTAGTGACTCAAATTTGTTCTTGCTTAGTTAAAAGTTGTCTGTTATTATAGATCACGATTAGTGATTGACAAGTGAACAATGGCAATTAAAAACTTTGCTGATTACTTTAAAATTTTTGAATAAAATAGGATGATCAGCCAAAATGCAATCACAATTGAGGCAGGCGATAACGGCATAGAAGAAAGTACGAACTAAAGTAAAATGGAAAGCCGTAGCAGCCTGTTCCGATAACATGTTAAAAACAATATTTCACCTAGTGGGACATCATCAGTGCTGAAAAAACATTTTTCAGCACTGACCGTGCCTTGTTGGCTGAAATATGTTGTTTTTAAAATGTAATCAGGACAGGCTGACACGGCTTTCAATTTTACTCAAGATTACTTAAAATGCATTGCTCTGGTTCGTATTCTTAATTATTTCTTTCATGCTGAGGCTGGTATTGTTTTAATTTGCTCATAAGTTTAGAGCAAAAAAATGAGCCTTATGTTATAATAAAATTGTTCAAAAAAAAAAAGTGTATTAATAAATTTTTTTTAGGTATTTGGCCAGCTCTTGTCGGAGCAATCAGCCAAAGACCAAAGCGAGCCAGCTAGTGGTTCTAAACGCAAGGCGTCTGTTGAAAAAGCGGACGGGGATCACCCAGCTTTATTGTCTTCCACCAGTCTTCCAGTTAGCCCTGGCGATTTTGATCCCAATCTACGAGAACACATGGTCGGAATTTTGTTCAGTCGAAGGAAGCTGACGTCTCTGCAGAAAAAGGTGTGCTTGCTTAACGATTTTGAATTTTTTGATGATTTCGTGGTTTTGAATAGGCAATTGCTTATCAATATTCTTGGGTGATTTATAAACTGGTTTAAGTGTGGTTAATGAGTTGACTCTTAAAAGAGAGAGGATTGTCAACAATTTCGCTTAAGTCTTCTCATGTTCTGGTTTTTCCGCACTCAAATGCATTATGTGCATTGTACAGCAATAGCAAAGGAAAAGTTAGCTTGATCTGTTATAACGCCACAGAGGTTGGACACAGCATTGCCCGCGGAAACCTCAAGTTTAGGTTTAGACTGTTGACTTCTCTAGAAAAAAAATTGAAGGAACTAAAACTCGGATTGGCAAATGTTAATTTTTTTAATAAAAACGCTCTATTTAGTACATAATCGTAAGAATATTTCCCTTCACAAATAATTTGACTCAAACGTAACCCCAAATCATCCATTTGTGGGTGAAACAGTCTGTCGGATGTAAATGCTAGAATAAGTTATTAATCAGTTTATAATTTACTACGTGTCTGTTCATGCAGGTGTTCGAGCACACTGTTCAAGCCATCCATACAGAAACCATTCATCTCAGGAAGGTTTGGGAATCTGGTCTGGATGTTGCGTCTGGTTCAAACCAGGTACAACTGTTAGCGCAGTGGTTGTTATCTATTTCAGTCTTAGATTTCTGGTTTAGTAGCTAAGGTTAATATCACTATTGTACAAAAATAGTTTTACATTATGTAGTCTATGCGCGTTTGTCTTAGTATTACGTACTACCGAGGCAAGTAGTAAGTTATACAACGCTAAGTTTAACTTAGCTTTCTAATTACATTTTACAACTGTTGTCTACATGACATTTTTATTGTTCTTTGATTTGTGTTATTTTTTCGTACCCCCTCTCCCCTTTGTTAATATCCACAGCAAGCCGAAAATTCCTTCTATTGCACTAAATTTATGCGCCGAATGTCTTTTGAGTGGTGACTTCCATTTACTTCCATTTGTTAACTAGTATTGATCTGATTTGCGAAACCTCGTTTCGCTTATAGTTATTTTTTAGCCCTAACTAAACTTTCGATATGTTTCTCCAGAAAACAAAAACCGAAGAAAACGACACTTATTGCTTTGAATTACTGTCGATGATACTAGCGTTAAGTGGGTCTGACGTTGGGTGCCACTACGTGGCTCAGCAAAACCTATTAATTGAGGATTTTGTGTCACTTCTTCACATTGGAACGCCAAGAATTCAAAGACAGGTTTTTTTTGGTTGTGGATTTATTAGAGTTCAAGCATTTCAGAATTATTAGAGAACTTTAAGCAAGCAGATAATTGCTACAGTTATAATTCATGTTCAATTCAACTAGCAAAGCTGGATAGCGCGATTTTCGACTGTAGTCTTTATCGGCAACTCTAAAAGTTGTTAAAATGTTTTTTTTGCTTTCAAGAGTGGTAAAAAAGGCTCATTTCGTTTTTTTTTTTTTGAAGAATTCTGTAAAACGGATTTTGTTAATCTGGTTGCTCTTTTACGTTATCCTACGTCTACCTTGATTTTCTGCACGGTGACGCTTTTGAGCGCCGTTCTATTGATATTAAAGTTGGTGGCAGCGTGGGTCAGTAATAGAGTGTCTGTTAAACCGCATTTACACGGGCGACTTTTTTGCGTGCGATTTTTTGATAAAAATGGATGTGGCAAAGTTGCATCTATTCAATAATGGTTCTCATTGTGATGAAAGTTATCTTACTGCTGAAAGTGACTGTCTCAAGTTGTTTCCATTCCGATAGTGATATTCTAAACCTTTTTAAAACAAAATCGTAACTGATCTCACTGCGATTTTTTATCGCAGCACCGATTCTCTTCTAAAATTTTCAATTATAACAATATTGGTATGAAACCAACTTAAGACAATTACTTCCATCATTAAGGTTCCAATTATCATGATCAAAACCGCCGTTGAGTAAATGCAACTCTGCCATATCCATTTTTATCAAAAAATTGCACGCAAAAAAGTCGCCCGTGTAAATGCGGCTTTAGCGACCGATTTGCTGCTGATTTTTAGTTCTTTTCCCAACCTAGAGCGTTGCATCGTTGTGTCCTTGGTGTATAACTGATGATATCATTAACACTTCAAGGGGTCTGCTGAAAATAAATATTCTAACTCAAAATCAGAATGAAGCAAAATCACAGATTGCGTAATTACTCATGCACGAAATAACATGCAAATCTTATTGGTAACAATTTAGTTATTACAGTAATGCTAAGTCTACACTGTGCGTAAAATCGTGAGCGCACGAACGTATCCTTAGTTTATTTTAACCAACTGGCAGCTTGTGTGCTGGTAAGGCGATACGCCGGGCGTATCGAATTTCTGTTAAAACAAACTAAGGTTGCGCTCGCACGCTTACGATTTTACGCAGTGTAGATTAGGGTGTTTCATTTTTTCACCATTTTCGATTTGAAACACGTTCGGGGTCGCATCAGATAGAGTTTTCGACACTGATCGTATGTGCAAAATTTTTTTCGTTTATGACGTCATTAAGAGGTTTCAGCGGGCCTTCGAAGTGACGTCATAACGCATTTTTGCAAATTTTTCGTATCTCGAAAACGGCGTACGCTAGAAAGCTGGGCGTGGTGTCAAAATGCGCAGAAGAGTCGATTTCCTATACCTCCGCTAGAGACTAAAATGGCGTATCTTCACCAGAAAAAAAGTTATTTGAAAAAAACAAAATTTAGCGTAAATGCTGTTTCAACATTTACGTCTATGTCTACTCAATACTCATGCAGGCAATTCTTTTATTGTTGCGCAATTTAATATTAATCAACTTGCTATTGTACCGGTAATTGTAGTACTGACCAACATGGTATTCCATGGAGCACATTGTTAGAGCTAGACGTGAGGTTGCAGGAGCCGAGATATTGAGCAATGTTGGGTGGCAACTTGATCTATTTTGGAGCATAACGGTCGGAGTTTCGGCTTAATCTAAGAAAAACGTTTGCCAAAATAGAACTAAGCATAGCAATTTATTAGGTGCGTTTCGCTTAAACTTAAAGCGTCATTTGTAGAATCCGTTCTACTGATGATGCTTTAAGTTAAAGCGAAGCGATATGCTCCAAGTTAAAACGAATCCATTTCACTGATGCTGCTTTAAGTTAAAGCGAAACGCGTCTAATAAATTGTTATGCTTAGTTCTATTTTGGCAATCGTTTTTGTTCTTAGATTGATATATCTTCTTCTAGCGTTTTTCAGTTACCAGTACATCATTAGTTTGATGGTTTAATATGTGATCATTTCGCTTAATTTGCAAATTTTTGTTCCTGTGTTTCTGCAGAGTGACCTGTTGACTAGCACGTAATGGTCTGATCCATACGGTATTGGTTGGGGGAAAACAAGTAACTGCTTACAATCAAGCATCTTGATTCTTGTTTCAAATTGTTTGGTGAATAGGGTTTCCAGCTCTCGTTGATCACATCTCATAGTTTTGGGAGTGCGGTCATTTTAAGTTGGTTTCCAAGGGTAGCAGTCGGCCTAAACGAAATTTAAAGATGGTTGTAAAAAGATTGTCTACAGAAAAGGCGTTGGTTAAGTATGTGAACTCGGAAACGAATAAATTGTCCCTGAACGCAGATCTCATCAATCGCTACTATTATTTGCGAGAGTTACTCCGGAATCAAAACCAGAGGTTTTGAAAAAAATGCCTGGTTTTAATAACGTAAGAAAAGAGGTAGTAAATGACATCATCTGGATATGGCAAGCTGCAGGGTTACCAATCATCAGCTTCAGTCAAATCCAAGGAAATTTAACGAGGAGGTAGCAAAGTTTGAAGGAGCAAAGAAATCGGCAAAAGTTTATCAAAGTGTTATGACTTCAGTTCAGAGAAATGGTTGGACAAGCTTTTTGATCACTCAAGAATGTCATCTCCGATTTCGGAATTCTAATTTCCTGTCGGCAGCAACATGAAATTTTGTCGTTAAAAACTTGTGGTTTTTCAGAAATCTCGCACTTGTATTATATTATAAATCTTGTCCAACCATTCCTCTGAAACTAGTGTCGTTACACTTTTATGAACTATTGCCCATTTCTTTGTTCCTTCAAACTTTGCCACCACATCATTAAATTTTGTTTGGATTCGACTGTAGCTGATGATTAGTAACCCTGCAGCTTGCCATATCCCAAAGATGTCTTTCACAACCTCATTTCGTATTATGTCATTAAAACCTGGCATTTTCTTAAAAAACTCTGGGATTGATTCGCAGTATATCACTTTCGCGAATAATAACAGTGATTGATGAGATCTATGTCAAGGGACAATTTATTCGTTTCTGAGTTCACATACTTGACCAACGACTTTTTAAAATCTGATCTTTTTACAACCATGTTTAAATTTTTTTAGGCCTACTGCAGAGCTACCCTTGGAACCAAACTTAGTAGAATGAACCGCAGTCCCAAAACTAGGATGTGATCAACGAGAGCTCAACTCAATTTAAATTAAAAAAAAGGTCTAAGTGGAATTTAAAAGAGGACTGTTTCCTCTTTTGTTGTTTGCTTTTTCCGAGATATTAGTTGCAACTGAGGTGGGGAGGGGCGCACGTTTTAGAAGGGGCATACATCTGGGAGCAAATTTCTCCTGTCAGTTACGCCAAAGGGCAGTGACCACCCCCATCGCAATACCGCATGGATCAGACCATTACATCCTAGTCAATAGGACACTCTGCTGAAACACAGGTAACAAAAATTTGCAAATTAAGCGAAATGATCACATGTTGAACCATCAAACTAATGATGTACTGATAACTGAAAAACGCAAAAAGAAAATAGATCAAGTTGCCACCCAACATTGCTCAATATCTCGGCTCCTGCAACCTCACGTCTAGCTCTAACAATGCGCTCCATGGAATACCATGTTGGTCAGTACTACAATTACCGGTACAATAGCAAGTTGATTAATATTAAATTGCGCAACAATAAAAGAATTGCCTGCATGAGTATTGAGTAGACATAGACGTAAATGTTGAAACAGCATTTACGCTAAATTTTGTTTTTTTCAAATAACTTTTTTTCTGGTGAAGATACGCCATTTTAGTCTCTAGCGGAGGTATAGGAAATCGACTCTTCTGCGCATTTTGACACCACGCCCAGCTTTCTAGCGTACGCCGTTTTCGAGATACGAAAAATTTGCAAAAATGCGTTATGACGTCACTTCGAAGGCCCGCTGAAACCTCTTAATGACGTCATAAACGAAAAAAATTTTGCACATACGATCAGTGTCGAAAACTCTATCAGATGCGACCCCGAACGTGTTTCAAATCGAAAATGGTGAAAAAATGAAACACCCTAGTGTAGATGGGCCCAAAAGTGTGACTTACATAATGTTACTCTTGGAAGAGGCATTTTACTTTCATATTCTATTAGGTCCGAGCTTGACCGGTTGTGGTTGTCCTTCCTGACTAACGACTATCAAACAGACCCAAAAAAGGGTGACTTGTGTTGATGTGGGACGAAGGGAACCTGGCTTATTTACATGAATGATTGAATGATGCTTGTACAGATCAAATTTATCTTTTATGTCGCATTTTTTATTCTTTGCAGTGTTTCAAAAGTTTGTGTTTTTCTACAGATTACTCTCTTGCTCCGTCGAGTGTTGTCAGAAGTAACACCCATGCAGCTTTCCATCATTCTAGCAGCCCGTGTACCGCGTCGTGATAAACTAGTAGCTGCTGGATCCTCAGATGAACAGGTACGTTTTCAAATAATATTGTTTAACGCTTTTCTTATTGTCTTCTAATTAGTTTTTATTGATTTTAAGAGTTGGGATTTTTGTCTGATTTTTGAGTCGGATGGATAATTTGAGAAAAGTGAACCTTTGGTTAATTACCCATGGGTTGGATGTGGTTGAATCGTCTCTGCTCTGACATTACTGTTTTAACTAGAAACTGGCAGAATTGCAGCTTCCCCATGTTGGAATGCAAAATTACAGACACCAAAGTCCAAACCACATACTTCACTCCTGCCCTATACACTCCTCATCATCAGCATATGGTCTAATGCCACTGGATAAGGTTGCTCCTGGATCAAATGAACGAAGAAGAATTCATGAAACGGCATTGTATTTTTACATTATAACACAGCCATCACACTTTTTAGAGCGACTCCTCATCTTCTGCCAATACTCCGGATTCTCAAGACTCCGCTGTTTCGCTGCTTGATCCACTTCTAGCCTGTATCGCCAAATCACTTACTGTACAAATCAAAGGGGCTGCTTCACCTCTGCAGCTCTCGGAAGACAAGGAAGATTCTGTCTTCTCCAAGCGATCCCAGTCACTAAATCTTAACACTTTCTTTCCTGGAAGGTGAGAAATACAAAAAATATCTCGGAGTTATTGTAGACACAAAATAAGTTTAGATTTGTGAATAGATTAAAGTTCTGTTTTGTAATTGAAGATAGTTAAATAGGGCTCATTAAATTTATGTTTCAAAGCACGCAGTACCGAATTTGTTTTTGTTGGATTGTAAATTTGTTGTTACTGAATTTTACGTCTTGATATTTGTCAACTCTTGTTTGGTATAGCCTCTCCCGTTTAGACTAGAAATTAGCGATACAGTATTGCGATCTCAGTTTAAACTAACCCCATCTTTAGGCTATGGTGTCCAATGTGTTATTTTTTTATATCGCTTGCAAATTTTGGGACTTTCTCTGGCTTACTCTTCTAGACACTATCCGCAATTAAGCCTGAAAAAATTGTATTGTCTTCGTTTTTTTCCGACTACATGCTGTTCTGTTGTACCTCACCAACAAAAATAAACTGTAATCGAATTCATGAGGGATGGTTTGATCGCGTAGTTGCATAATTGCCTTTTAGCCCTTTGAATTGTCATTTTTGCTGTGGTTTATAAGTCTTGTTTTAATCACAGACCCGATCCTGATTCTCCAACCTGGTGGGTCCATGGTTCGAATCCCGATCAGTCCACAGTCGAAGAAATCATCAAGTTACTGGTTGACATGTCTGCTGTAAGACTTCTATATTTTTTGCATTTTATTTATAATGGAGACGGCAGCTCAGTTGGTTGAGCGTCAAGTTAGGGATCCAAAATTCCAAAGGTTACTGACTCCTGGTTCGATTCCCAAACTGGCAATGTGTCGTTAGTCTACCCGTTCTGATGGTCCAGCCTGACGAAAGAACTACAAACAGACCTTAAAAGGGTAATCTGCGTCGGTGTGGTTAGACGCACAACCCTGGTTAGATGCAGAGTGCCTGTTTCATACGCATGGACGATTGAATTGCGTATGGAAAATGACGATTTATAAGGTAATGAAATTCTTTCTAGTCCGGTTTTTGGTAGTTTGAAAATGACGCCAACTATTTTTGCTCTTGCATGAATACTAACTTTATCTGCTATTGTATATTATCTGTCGTCGTTATGGCTGTATTGGGCGATTGATTGTTTTTGGTTAAATTCACCTTGACTACGTTTTTATGTCCCGATTTGGTGAACTTTTGCAAGGTTATATAACATAGTTTTAATCAATTAACAGAAAGTTATTTCCGATCAACGTCAAAAAACTTAATCGTAAAAAGGTTTGAAAATGAGATAATTGTACAAATGTGCTTGTTTTTTACCAATACGTAGAAGTTGTAGTATGAGCTAATACAAAAACGCTGCAGTAACGTACTCAAAATTCTGTCATGTGTGTAATGTAAGTCGCAGAAGATTTGAAAGCGATTTTTTCCAAAAGTTGCAGAAAAATTAACGTTTTTTTTTTAGAATAAAATCGCGCCAGCCTGGAGCGCCGTTACAAAATGCGCTATCTCCGAAGCCATTCTCGCTCTAACTCAGCTCCCCGAAGAAAACCGAGATCCTGCTCTCTGCATGAGGTCATCGGTCGTTTGGTTGGCTCTGGCCTCCTTGTGTGTGCTGGACCGTGACCATGTTGAAAAGCTGACGTCAGCCAAATCGAACAATAACAAAAACAAGGTACAAAATAAATAAAATACTTTTTGTATGTACAACAAGGGACGTTGTTCTTTTTAAGATACAAGATAAAAAAAATAAACTACTTTTTCATGTAGCCCTATCATTTTTTAATACCGAAAATAATTTGAGAAAAATGTGTTCGCCACTTCTTTATTCTACTGTTTGATATCAATAGTAGTCTTCTAGAACTTACAGTACTTGCTACAATTCTGTTATATAAAATAACTGACTAGTTTTTCACGTCAAAACCTATTTTAGCATCATATAGGTCAACTAGTCAACGATCCAAGCGGTCTGGCCTTTTTTCGTCGAAAAAAGTTTTTTCAATTTATCAAAATTTAATTTGAAAAATGGAAATATAAAATAGTTTACGGAATTTTTCTGCAGAATGCATGCATGCATGTTAAATGGATTACGTTGTTGCTTTCAATACGAAGTACGACGTTATATTGTAGTTTAGGACACTGTTTGTTATCTATTCTGTTTATAGTTGCTGATCTTGTACCTGTAGCATAACCTGCTCTCAACAAAAATATGTTGCTTGCCCACTTAATGTCTTATTTATCATAGTTGACCGTAAAACATGGGTTAGAACAATGATAGATAACTTTGCTGCTTAACTTTAGCTTTCAAAAATAAGCACTTTCACACGTCCGGCTATGTTTATTCAGGTTTCTGTCCTCGTATAAATGCGGATAGTATTCTACGATTTACAATATCATCGTGGAGATTCCGTGCAATTTTTGAAATAGTGCTATTTGCTATTTCTCAATTTGAACTTGTGCAAAACTAGTGTAGTCCAATTCGTTTTCAGGTTCACCATAAATGGCATTTATTGGACGTTATTTTTGTCAAAACAAACAAAGTTGTAATGAGCTATAGACAGCGTACAGAGTCTTAGAGGCACAATCAAAATTTTGATTAACAGCCTAACTAAGACATGATGCTTTGGAATCGACTTTAGTCTTATATCACTGGCCAGTATTGCTAGAACTAGCAGGTATGAAAATGAGCGTAGAACGGCAAATTATTGTAAATTGACCAGAGCAAAATGAAATATTAAAACCTCTGCACTTCTACAGTCTACAGAATGAAAAGTATTAAATCACAATTCAATATTAACAACGACTAAGTAAACTCATAAGTTTGAAAATAATTTCCGATAGCTTGCCCAAGATCGTTTTGCTTAATATCGTCAAGGCGCCTCAGGCTAACTGGGCCGAAAATAAGAAAGTTTTGGTTTAGGATTCCTACGCATAGATTTCAAAGAGACGTAGTAACTGAATACATTAGTGGTATGAAAAAGTAGTGGTATTAGCAATTTCAGCTCTTTTTTTTAAACCATGCAAATCTTAGAAATTAGGATGGTAGCACACTCAAGGTTAAATCAAGTTGTTAGTCATAAAGGGGACGTAGCATCCAGACAATTCCGGTAGTTTACAATAACTAAAATCGAAATGAAATTTTTGCAATTTTTTGTTTTCATTTTGCAGCTGCGGTTGCCAAGATATTCACCAAATACAAAGAGATAATCCCCCTAAAAAGTTTGTGGAAAACCTAAATCTGCTCTTTCAGTCTAAACTCTCAGTGAAAAAGAGTGAGACTGAATAATATTTATCCTTCCAGTAACGTCACGTGACCAATCCCATTTTAATAAACCTCCCCTTTTTCTGGAAATTCAGGTTGGGAGAACAAACTCAGGGTTTCCAAAAAAATTTTTAGGGGATCTCTCTTTGTTTTTGTTGAATATCTTTGCAACCACACCCCCAAAATGAGAACCAAAATTGCAAAAATTAGATTCGAATTTTAGCTATTGCACACTACCGGAATTGGCTGGATGCTTCGCTCTCTTTAAGTGCAAGAACAGATTAGACCATTTTTTAAATCAATTGTGACCAAATCAAAGCTTTCAATTGAGTCTTACGTACATTTAGTGGATTGGAAACTGATGGTTGAGTTTGGAAATGCCAGCCAACGGCTTAGGAATTCAATTTGCAAGTTACAAGATTTTCTAATGAAAATGTCGCACTACAACAACAATTCGTAAAACTCTTGATTGTTTAATCACAACCACTCTTGTGGTTAAATAGCGTCCACTTATCATAATCAAGCACTCTCGCAAACAGATGCTGTAGCTTGTTACTTGACTCTGAGCAAGATGATTTAGGTTGTTACGTTGAATAACAAAGTAGTGCATTATCATCGAGAATATTAAGTGGTAGCAGCTTGCTGAACTAGTCGTGCAAAAAAGTGAATATACAATGCGCAGAAGAGGGAAATTTTTAAATTCAAAATAGCAGTGATAAGCTAATGCTACTGTAGATTCGACTGGATCAGGACGTTTTGACGCTAGGGATTTCAATGAGGCTGCGTTTGGTTTGGCTAGCCAATGCTATTTAGCCGAAATTGATGATTCAGACTTATTATTGTTAGTTTGACTTCCACTGCTTGTTGCTGTTGTACCCGAGCAGGTTATTTCCTGAGACTGAGCAAAGTTTAGTTTTTGCACCCATATATAAGAATTATAGGTTTGTCTCCTGTCTTTTAATTCTTTTGTACATTGTTCTTTGCTCCAAATCCGCAGGTTGGATGATATTTTTATTCTACAAGTGCTTTGCCAGCAGGTCAAACTCGCAAAAAAGTGTTAGCAAGAAAACTAAAGTCAAAGTGCTCAACTTTGCATTCCAGTACTGTGGTGGTCCAGAGTAGCTACTTACTTAGCCGAGCATTCTTTAAGATAGAAATTCGTTTCTCAGGTAGACCTAGTGGTAATAGCTAAATGTAACTCGTTCATAGCTTTATTTATCAACATATTGCATAGAGTACCGATTATAGTCAGTTTTTGAGTATTTGAGGATGTAGTAATATAAGTCAAATTACTAGGCTATATGGCACCTTGTATACAACTGCATCGCTTTCTGGCTTTACAAGACAAGGAAAGGACGCACATATTCACATTTCTTGTTGAAAACCCGCAAGAAATCTCTAGTTTCGATGTACGTTCCCGTGAATTTCAATTCGCAGGTCACAGATGGTACGTTTACACTGGCAAGCCAAACAATGAATATTTCAGGTAAGATTTCTTGCTAGTCTGGCTGTGACTTGATTAAATTCATCCCCGCCCCCACATCAATGCTTAACAAACCTTGTTATTTAATCGTTTTGCGTGCTTCTGGCCTAAAGGTTACCAGCGCGGAAGCCTAGGGAAGAGCTACCAGAACGGCGAATACTTAGAACAAGCACTGCGAAAAAGTTTCCTTTCCACAGGATTCGAACCAGCAGCCTTTGGATTACCGGTCCACTGCTCTACCACTTGAGCCAGAGAAGACGTCTCCTCGCATGCTAAATTTTGGCTATTTAAACCCAGCAACTTGCTTGTTCTATGATTGTAATAATAAGTCAATTATGATGTTTTTGTATAGTAGATGACGTTGAAAATTCGTTGGTTCGAATCCTGTGGGAAGGCAACTTTTTCGCATTGCTTGTTTTAAGTAGTCGCCGTTGTGGTGGCTCTTCCCTAGGCTTCCGCGCTGGTAGCCTTTGGGCCAGAAGCACGCAAAACGATTAAACATTAAAACTCTGGCCTGCAAACGTCAAAAACATCATAATTGACTTATTATTAAAACCTAGTTATGTTATCTTTGCCATAATTTTCTACAGCTAATTTTTTGCTGTACTGGCTATGACTTGTTTAAATCTATACCCCCCCCCCCCCCCCCCCCCAAAAAAAAAGGTTCGTTTTATAATCGCGTTTTTACTATCTGGAGTTCAGTATAATTTTAAATAGTTGAGTTTTAAATAGAAACTGATGTTGCTAGCAACATCCACTCATAAGGCTAATCGCCAATAGACTTCTCATGGGCTTAATAATCCTGAAATATATTTTCAGCGTCATCTACGATACACTATTCATAGGAAAGTTTGATCGATGGATTCTTTGTAAATGCAGAAATACTGAAATTATTCACTGCGCGCCTGCACAGTTTAGTGTGTCAGACTGTTGGAATTATTGAAGTACTGATTGATATCCAAATCGAGGATTTATATAGGTTGGTGTGTTTTTGAGATTTCAATCCCATTCGTAATCCTTTTTGGCTTTGTTCTGCTTTGATGTCATGTCTTGTATTTTTTAAAGATAGTAATTAATTGTTACCAAAGTCAATTTCAATACAATTGCCCATATTCCCGCAGTTACCTGTTTTTTCCAGTTTTTACTTGCGAATTGTAAACCTTGGGAACAACGTCAAAGTCCACACAGTTTATTCATTCAATGTTGTCAATTTCATCAACCACCAAAATAACTACACCTACCACAGCCCTCCTGCGGGCAGGGTCTTCTCACGTGACGATGACGCTTTGTCGTGGGGCTGGAAGGAGTTTATTCGACGTGAGGTAAGTCTTGTTGAGTTTATTTTATGAAATGTAAAAAATGTAAATATGGCACAGATATATTTCAAGGTAGTGTAAAATTATATGATTTTTATCAGAGCAAGAGTCATGCTTTTCAATGATTTAGCGCTCAAACCTCAGTTCTCATTTTGAGAAGAACGTAATTACTACTTGTGATCACTTTTTAAAAAGTAAAGGTGATGCATGGAACTGCGGTTATGAAACCAAAACAGTTAAGCAATCAAGCAGTAAACAAAACAAAAAAACGTAGCAGAAACAAGCTAGTTTTCAAGTTTAAAATCTGAGACCCTATTTCATTATCATTCTTTGCGTGGAACAAAGTAGTTGCAAAGTCCTAAAGCGAATCCTAAAATTACTTGTCGAAACTGTCTAATTGATAGTCGACAAAGAAGGCGAATTTTTTCAGATAAGTGTACGAAATGGTTTGCTGTTTGTCTGGAAATTGGCTTATTCAGAGGACCCTTGATGGTAAAATAAAACATTCTTGTTTTTAGACGCTGCTGAAGCCTAACGGTGGCTTTTTCTTCGATGGGAACAAGGTTTTAGTGGAATTGGAGTGCAAAACGTACAAAACAGTGTATGAAGAGGGTGTGGAGTTGCCACAAGCATGCCCAGAAAATCCTTACCCAATGATTCATACCTCTCCTTTTAGCGTCGGTGGCTTCGCGTGGCAAGTACGCTTGTAGTTAAGAAATAAAATTTAACTGGAGAATTAAGGAATAATGTTTTGAACTGCAGTAGTTCTGTGTATACACTACAAGTTCAAATTAGTGCAGTTCTGAAGCTCCATGAGAAACAATAATAGCGTCAACGCAGGGCCTTAAGAAATCACAAAAATGGTTGAGGGACCAAAAGCAACCAAGTCGAGTCAATTCCATTCAAACCCGTGTTTCGTGTTTAGTAAAATGCCCCCAAAATTTAAATTTTGGCCTATTTTGCTGATGTTTTGCAAGA
Organism: Trididemnum nubilum; assembly: GCA_963965965.1. Taxonomy (NCBI): domain Eukaryota; kingdom Metazoa; phylum Chordata; class Ascidiacea; order Aplousobranchia; family Didemnidae; genus Trididemnum; species Trididemnum nubilum. The sequence goes on along the minus strand of OZ014476.1, from coordinate 13,911,105 downwards.
AAGTTAGTTTGATCCGTTCAAAATCTTGCACTACAGTAGATTGATAAAAATATTTTTCTAGATACGTATATTCCCTAATGGTCCCGACGAAGATAACAAAGGCAACGTTGCTTTATTCTTACATTGTACCACAGCGAATCATTTGGCCAAAGTTAAAGCTCGCTTTCTCATTGAAAGTCAGGTGAGTTCTTTTGCCGATGATTGCAACTGCTGTACCATTTCCACAAAAACCAACTTTTGTCAGCGAATCAGCGATTTGTTTAATTACGGGCAAATAAGTTTTGGCAATATGATAAAGACACCTTTAGAAAAGTCAACAAACTTGTGGAAAAAAATGACTTTCAATATACTTTAACACTGGATTAGTACGAAACGTAGGGCACATAAACGTATTTTTATAGCTTTGGATATACTCTGTTGAGAAAATTTGAGCACCCGCCGGACCTAAAAGCAGTACTCGGTGCTTAATATTATGTATTCTAGGCTAATACTTTGATGCGTTCTAAAGGTTATTGCGTTGCTCAACCCTCTCATTGTAGCACACTTTACCAAAACGAGCAATCAATAGTAATTGCCGTGTTAATTAATGATTGAAAGGTTACCAGCCCCCGATTTAATCATCAAGCTGGCAGTGCGTTGTTGTGTCCTTCTAATTCACTTTGTTATTCCCCATTGGAGCCAAGCAGTATACGTGGTGACCAGCCAGCCGAATGATTTGCAAATAGGACCCCGTACGAGTGCATTAGTGTTGAAGTGATTAGGAAATTGCAGAGTACTTAATTCTTTACGTATTAATGGATAAATGCTGCTTTCGAGTTGTGCGTAAGAATTAGATTTCCTTTGAAAACCAATTCAAATTCTTTTCGCAGCCGTCACCAGCTGTGTATGAGCATACATTCCCTCCAAATTGCATCAGTGAAATGCCCAGTGGTGTTGCGTTTCCTAACAAAGGCGATTTCATGGACACACTGAAAGAAAACCGTTTGAAAGTTGGAGTTGTCTTCATTGCTGTCACCGAAGTAAGTACGCTTGTGATCATGCTTTTTACTCGCTCCGGTTAGAAGAACTTACCGCAAACCAAGTTATGTTATCCTGCACAATATTCAAGCTTTAAACTGGGAAACTCCCAAACGTGGATGCCGCGGCATTCACTAGCTCACAACGTACTGTTGTGTTACCTTGGCTAAGACCTAGCGAAAGAGGTATGCGTCTTCGATTTAAGCTGCAATTGCCTACTCAACGTTTAAATTCTACCTTTTGAAGTCTTTGCGTTGCCTGCCTGACTGGGAATGAATCCTTCGAGATGTTTATTCTCTTAGCCTACTACTGATTTGCAAATGAGAACACTTCCACTTACATGCCCAGCAACTACTTTCATTCATTTCTGTATCTGACAAAATAGAAGCTAGAGCTTGAAAAACGTTTTTATAGGTTAACGAAGTTCACGTGACGTTGTCTAAGCCGAATTCATTTCCTACTGTTTGCGTTACCCCGTTTGAAGACCTCACCGGCTGCCCTTGGGTGCTTAAAACACTGCAGGCTACTAAACTTAAGATAAAGTTGGATCAAAATGAGAAGACGACTTGTGGATTAATGGAGTTCTATCACAGACATATTATGTGGAACGCTACGCTGGTATCGCCAGGTTGGCTGTGGATTTTTTTTTATCCTCAATGCACTATTTAGAATGACCTGTGATTGGTTTAAGGTTGCTTTAGGTGGTAGTAAATAAGTTTTATTATTTTTCATTATGCACAGATTGCACACTCGCGCGTACCTTTTCATTTAATTGTATTCAAAAACAGCAAACTAAAGGCCACCACTGCAGCTTTCAACTGTCAGGAGTATATTGGGTAGTCGTTATAAATCTCTGTGTCGTCTTTGAACTGTAAGCACCGACTTGCCAAATATTGGTTAAAAATTTGTTCTATATAAATTATCCAATCCATATTCCTGTCGTTATTGAGACACAATGCGGTTACTGATAGAATAGTTATTAGTTAATCTCGAAACTGCGGAGTGTGTTAAATTTGAGAAATGCGTTGATCTTTCTTGAAAAGAGTATAGTTGTGCATAGCTTGGTAGTGGTATTAACTTATATGAAAAAATACATATAGAGAACGATAATGAAGTAGTTTTTGAACGTCAAACCTAAATTGTAGTAAAAAATAATTTCTACTAGACTTCAACTATTTTCTCCGGCTAATTTTAAAACACAATGACAAGCGATCACGGTTACTCGCTTTAGGGTCTGAAGATGTGTCCCTTAACGTTCCTCTCAATACCAAAGGTTCAATGATTGGTTATTTTGGCGAAAACTGGTCGGACGCTGACGTCATCAAATCTGATTTGGTGATCGAAGATTTGGCGCTAACAGACAACCCCTATCGGATAGATGTGGATGATGGCTACGATAAGTGAGTTTCAAATCACATCTTTCATTAAATTTGCTGTAATACGCCGAAGCGTGTTACGAATTGGTGGGGCCCATCTACGCGTTATTGCGCCTGGCAACACAGCTCCTTTCGAAGAAATGTCGTAGCGGTGGCGAGCCTTTGGCAACACTGTGTCCAATTTGACCAGCCTGAGATTTGAACCTCTGACCTCCTGCTCCAGAGACGAACGCGTTACTGCTCTATCAACTAGCCGGTTTTTGTAAGTGAGTTTCCAAGATTAAAATGGTTTTGGTGCTTTTATGATCAATTTATTACAAATGTTGGGCTTGGTGTATGTCTGAAAGCAATTGCAAACACTGCTGGCAAATTTGAGACGATTTGACACCTCTTTGATAGAGTACCGCAAGGGTCGGCAACCTACGGCCCGCCGAGGCATTTTACCCGGCCCGCGACCATATATGGTCATCCGGCCCGCGACCTTTTTTCTTTTTCAATTATAGTTATGCAGCAATAAACTGCTGAAGTGATCCTTATCTGGTGAAGACTTTTTTGTTAGTCTTCGCCATAAATTCGGCCAAAAAAGGCCTGAATTTCTCGCGAAGACCTTTTTTTTTTGGTCTTCGCCATCAATTCAGCCAAAAAAATGCCTGCATTTCTGGCGAAAACCTTTCTCTTTTGGTCCGCTGGAATGGTGGCTGCCTGCTGGAACCTTGTTAGGACTGGATGTGGCCCACTAGTTCGAAAGGTTGCCGACCCCTAGTGTGCCAGTATGCATTGTCTCTGTGTCGGCTAAAATAGACAACCGATACGCTCACGATTTAGCGCCAAGCTGGAAACAGCGTTTCTTAGTGCCAAAGCTAGAGGGGTGGTGATACGGTAACACTGTCGTTGCTCACATTGCAAAGTTAAAAACCCATTATATTCGTGATTCTTTGTTTAGGTACTCTTACGTATCCATTCATGTTGAAATAGTAGCGAATCATTTGCTTTACAAAACCCCAACCCCATCGCCTACTGGTGACAGAGAGAGGAAACTACTGTACAATGCCAGGTAAATAATCGTGCAACGCGTTTGGTCATCGGAAGAGATTTTCATGAAACAGGATTGGAAACGAACGTCCATCGTTTAGTATTTCTTTGGTACGTCTTTTTTTCTTCCCAATCCCAAAGAGACATGGAGAATAACACTATTCCGTAAATAAGACTAAGCCTACGAGAGCACCATGACTTGGGTTCATGTTTCAAGTAAAAAATGAAAGTTTAATTTTATTCCGGTTTAACGCTTTCAAAGCGAACTTGCGTTCCTCTTAACAATATGACAATAGAGCTCTCTGGGATACAATATCAAAGTCAACCGGCTCGTTGGTACCGTTCATCACTGGTTGCCCGTTCAGAAACATTCTTCCAAATCATGTTCTCATCTACCGAAAAGTGACGGATGATTCCATCCAAGAATCAGAGGATTGACAGTTAAATGTTTTTCTAGAAAAGATCGAAATCAAATTCATGGGCGGTATCAGGAGTTGCTACGCCAGAAAGCACTTTTGGAATCAAAATGCAAAACTTTGTCCAGAGAGCGAAGCAAGCTAAGGGGTGATGAAAACGATGACGTCATTACGGAAGTAGCTCTAGATTCATCAAAATTGCTCTTGGATATGATGGCCGACCTTTCACAAAGAGCTATCGCAAATGGTAGGTCAATAGGTGTGGACAAATGTGATATAGGATCGCCTAGGTTTGTTTTTGGTTTCGATTTCGCTGCAATTTGTTCTAGGTTATTTAAAGTTCCTGCGGTAGCTTTTTGTGTCACTTTGGATCGTAACTGGTCGCTGTTACGCTTTGTCAATGGTGAGTTTTAATACTTCTTGTAAAAAATCGAGTCTTTTAGCAGTTTGTTCTGAAAAACGAAAATTAACCACTACCTTTCTGGCCGTGTTACTTGATAACGAGATCAACAATAGAACTTAAAAAAGCTGGTAACCCAAAGCAATTGAGGGATTAGGTTAGCATGTACTTCTTTTGTGTTATGATACAAACCCAATTTGAAATGTTAAGCAGCTTTGCTATTGTAGCAAATTGGAGAAAAGTTAGTCATAGAGCCATCGCTTTCATAATTTTCTACTTGCAGAGTCGGTCAAGAGCCAAGAAAAAAACACTGGACGTTCTTACAAAGCCCCAGCTGTTATCTCAGACCATGAGAAACGTCTGCAATTGGCGAAATACAGAGACAATTTTGAGCTGTAAGTCTTATTTTTTATTCGTATCATATGAAAGACTATTTTTAAACTGCAAGGCAGACTATTTTTAAACTATTTTTAAAGTGCACATTGCACAGCCAGTCTATAATAGATTTTTAAGTGTTTTAGTTTTTCAAGGTCTTTCGGGGTTCCTCATGTGGGCCCCATTTCATAATTAGTTGCATGGGGTTCACTATGTCACAGCAGAGGACGATTGCGCCATTTCGTTTGCTTTGCTCTGAACATCTAGAGACAGCCCCTCTCTTTTGTTTCCCATCTCTCGGAAGGGACAGGTTAGTTCGAGCCGACCGTGTAGACCTGACGCGTAGCTGAGTTACTAATTTAGAGAGATTTTTAAAAGCCAGAGTGTTTAAGTACTCTTAGTTTAAGTACTTTAAGTTTAAATACTTTAAGTAAGAATTTGTCGAGCGGTTACGCGTTCGTCGCTGGAGCGGGAGGTCTGAGGTTCAAATCTAGGGCAGGTGAAATCGGACATAGTGTTACCAACGGCTCGCCTTCGCTGCTACGTTTCTTCGAAAGGAACCGTGTTGCCCACAGGCGCATTGACGCGGAGATTGGCCCCGCAAACTCGTTACACGCTTCGTCGTAATACAACGAGTATACTGAAAGATTTCATTTAAGATTGAAGAATTTGTTACAAGTTAAAATCAATTTTAATCGCTTGCGTACTAAAAGCTACCAGCGCGGAAGCCTAGGGAAGAGCCACCAGAACGGCGACTACTTCAAAATTTTTCCCATTGCTTGTTTTAGGTAGTTGCCGTTCTGGTGGCTCTTGCCTAGGCTTCCGCGCTGGTAGCCTTTAGGCCAGAAAGCACGCAAACGATTAAACACTAAAAACTCTTGCCCGCAAACGTCAAAAGTTAAATCAGTTGTGAAAAATTATTATACTTTTTGGGAATTATTTAATGTTTGGTAGCCGATAGTTTTGTAAACTCGTTGCTGCTTTTGGACCTTTCACTGTCCCCGATTAGATTTTAAAACAGTTAAATGATCCAGTAATGTGATTTCCAGATTGTTTTCCGACTGCCGTCCAGATCCGTCAATTCTCGACAGCGCTAAAATGTCACTTGACCTTTTAAAAGAATCTTTAATCAAGTTCATACCGGCCAAAACCGGAATTCACATCTCCGATTTTGTTGTATCAGGTAAAAAGCATTGAACACTCTCCGTAGCTTATTTAATTATCAATTGGTTTAAGTTTTTAGGTTTGAGTTTTAAAAGAGTCTTACGACAATAATGCATGGTGTAATAGTACGCTTTGGGATTTACCCTTTTTGTTTCTTGGGTTGTTACACGATTTAATGTTAATTATTGTAATCTTAGACTTGGGTAAAATGCTAGTTTAGAGAGCTGAAGTTTCAATACAAGGCGATCGAATGTATTACGTTGTGGTAGAATTTATTTGAAGTTACGGTTAGGTTCGAGAATTCTTAAAAACTAGTTTACACGAAAATAGTTTTAAATCTATGAAACCTACGGTTCTGTGGTAGCCATTAGGGTTTCGCAGTGTCTACTGGTGGCTAAGGCTCGAATTTTTCTGATAATCAATGGCTGCCAATGAGAGTTATCAGTTCAAAACATTGTTGTCCAACTCTGCTTGGCGGTAAAGAATGTAGTGTGTGTTTTTAGGATCAATTGGAATGGACACAGTATGTCGAAGTCGTTTGGATGTGGACTTGATTGTTTTAAGCGGAAATATCCCGCCGAATGGACACGTGTTATGGCTTCCGTCCTTTGTTTCTGCTCTGTGCCATGCATTAGAAGATGGAGCTGCAGATCAAATACTTCCAGATTGTTCAAATTTTACTTTCAAGTAAGCTAGTGAAGTGCTTAAACTCATCAAAAGGTGTTGAGGTCAATTGACTTCGAAACACTTGAATACGCCCACGATGTTGGCTCCACCTCACCTGCGTCATTAGGGGTTGAAACGGTTACCCATTTAGACGTACAGACAGCATTGAGGTGTTGTTGAATGAAATAGGATTGCAAGACGTGATGTCTCTGTGAACTATTAAATTAGTTCTGCTTATTTCACCTTAGAAATTATTTATCATGAAAAGGCCTTTTTTCTTTTTACCTTTTGATGTAAGGTCTATGTTGAAAACGGTGGAGTACTTCCAAAGCAAACGAAAAGGAAATAGATTCTTTTTTAATTTTTTGTGCATGATTTTTGGATAAATTTGCAGAAATGCTCTCATGATAGTAAAATACTAGTGTCCTATTTTTTCTGAAATCTAAAATGTGGAAATAGGTTCAAAAATAGCCAGCCTCAAAACTAGTCACAAGACAATATCTAATGCGTTTAGTAGCCATATAAACTTGCCACCTTCATGCACCACTAACAGGTGTCCTCTTGCCGGCTCGAAATAAGGAAAATAAATTCTATACGCCTTTATTAATTTCCATTTATCTTTTTCAGTTCGTATTCAATTCAGTTTCAATACAAGGATATTGAAGTGGATCTTTATCCCGTATACGATTGGCAGGAGGAGGGCGGCTTTGATGCTCTCTACGAAGAACTGCTCAGGCAACGAACCTCTGATAACCTGAGTTGGTTTTGCCCCGCTGCTGCCGCGAGACAGAAAATGTTCATTCTTGAACAACCACACCAAGTTGGTGTTGAATAGCTTTCTTTTTCACGCGACGAGTAGAGTGCATTTCCATAGTAGAAGTTGCTCACAGTATAGGTTATAACGGTAACCGATTGATCAGTTATCTTGAAAATCATGTCGAACTTTCAACAAATTATCACAGCTTTCGTACTTGATTTTCAACGCGGAATTTGCACTACGTTGAGACAAGATAGTAATTTGACTTTGACCATAAAAGTCAACTTGGCAAAGACCACGGTAGCTTAGTCACGACAACCATTGCCCATTGTGATTTGCCTATAAGTGCTACTGCATATGAAATTATTACTACGGTCTTATGCAGTACATTTTCGTTTCTTTAAAATTCATGTTTTGAATAAAAGTATGGTAGAGTAATTTCCTTGTAGTTTCGTATTTGGTATGTTTAGCCATGCCGCTTAATTCAAAAAAATTCCTGCAGCTTATTTCATTGCTATTTGAGTTATTGGTGCATTGTTACAGGTTAAAGATCTCGTAATAGCTATCAAGCATTGGCGGAACACTGTAGATTGGGATGGTTGGAAATGTAGACCTAGTTCTTATCTTTTATCATTATTAATTGTGCGAGCTTACGAAAACGCTTGTCTTGCCATTGAAGGAAATCTCCCCACAAGCAAAGATGTCTTGATTCGTTTTGTCAAACTTGTCCAATCTACGCAAAGCTCAAGGTGCGGTATTATCAGGGCTGCCATCGACATGAGCCTTAAAATAAGGACAGGGGTCGGCAACCTTTTCGTCCCGTGGGCCATGCTAGGCCCACCAAGGTTTCAGCGGGCCAACAACATTCCAGCGGACCAAAAACAAAGGTCTCCGCCTGCAAATTTGAATTATACAGCCGCATTGATGACGATGACCAAAAAAAAGGTCTTCGCCTGGATATTAAGCATTTTTTCTACTGATGATTTAATGACGATGACAAAAAAAGTCTTCGCCTGAAAATTAGGCATTTTTAGTGACGGTGTAATGGCGATGACCAAAAAGAAAAAAAAAAGGTCTTCGTCTGAAAATTAGACAATGTTACTGCTGATTTAATGGCGATGACCAAAAAATAAAGTTATCGCCTGAGAGTTAGGCATTTTTCGCTAGAGATTACTTATTCTCGGGCTTTTTCTTCAGAATGAGAACCTCAACTTTTAAGATAATACAAAACTTTAGGGCACAAGTCAAAATAAGGACATATCTTGGAAAACCAAGACTAAAATATATTCCAAGACACAGATTATCAAAATAAGGACAAATCTTAGAAATAAGGACGTTATGGCATCCGTGGGTATTATGCTGTTTATTTGTTGGCCTGTTCAATCGATTTTGGGCAAAAACTTGATCTTGACTTTATTGACTTATATTTTAATGACTTTTCAACTCAGAAGTTAGATGTGTAGCTTTTTTACATGTTAGTTTTTAGATCCGGTTTTTGGTCATGACACTTTCGATGCTTAGTTATTGCTAAGTCGTGGCAAAAAGGTGTCAATGAATGACTATTTTGCGATTACATTTTGTATTCACCTAGTTGCATTGGCAAGGAGACAGCGAAGGGACCTTTCTGTCTTCGAATCAAGCTGCCACTTATCTATCACACCCGATGGAGGCCTCACACTGTCCCGAAGGAAAGTCCCGCAGCTGAAGGTCCAGCAGGGAAGCTGTTAATACTAATTTCTGCGGTCTTTGACCTCTCTTTGTAGGCACGGTTCTGTTTTAATTTGACGTTGTTTTGGTATGACGCAGCAATAAATGGGCATCGGGACGAGGAATTAGGCCTGAAAACGGCATGTAAAAACGCTGGTTGAGAACTGCATGGAGTTAGAGATCGAAAGAAAGGAAAAACGCCTATATTCTGTTACAATTCTAAAATTGCGTTGTAGTTTTTTAGGAGTCATCGCAACCCTTAACGTGGCGTTGCATAATGTGACCATTAAGTTATTTTTAGACCTGCCCCCATCCGAATTTGTTGGGCTCGCTTTTATGATCCGAAGAACTACAACATTGAATATAGTGGAGGCGACAGCTTGGATCATCCTCCGATCATCCAGGATCCAGCCAATCCTGCGAATAACGTGGCTGAACATCCGGGCTCCTGGATGCTTTTTCGCAAGTTACTGACCTCGTGGGCACGTGATCTTGGAATTGCGGATGAGGACAAAACCTCCATGACATTGGATTAATGTTTAATGTGTGATTTTTACGTGTGTTTTTGTGAATATCTTTTAAAATAAATACGTTTTTCGTCTAAGTGTCGAATTTTTTCGTACCGATAGTAATGCAATGAATAAAAAAAGCGGTAAGAATTTAAGATTGACTTAGCACAAAATAAAAATCGAATTTAATACTCGAATCAACACCACGTCAAAATCAGACATTAGACAAACGGCTGGAGTTATTCAACTTACAACTGGTTTAATCTCGATTTATTCTACGCAGAAACATATTTGGATTCTTAATCTCGATTTGTTCCTCTAAGCTACCGTAAAAAAAATTATCGAATTAATTTTACATTTTTATAGAAGTAATGAAAAACACCATTGTTTGTTGCTAAAGGCAATTCCTATGTTGCTGTAATTTTATGACTATCGTCACGAAACACTCGTTTAATTGTTTATCACTAATTTATATGTTGAGCTTTCCAGCAAGTTAGGTTTCAAAAGCCAATTTTACTATCAGCTACGGTCGCTCAACGACATCGGATCGGCTAGTTGGAGCTTTTACAATTAAACGCTTAGGCTTTTTGCTCTCATTGATTAATTTGATAAGCGAAAGTGTAGAACTTGTTGCTGAATTGCTGTCCATTTTAAGAGCAGCCTTATTAATGCCGGTAAGCAAGTTGACACTGGCTCTTATATACCAAGTTGAATTGTTTTCATTGTAATTCATGCATCTTATTCTTCGTTCACAATATCATGCCTATTTGCTAGACGTGACGTCATCAACGCCATTACTTGTTTATTACAGCTGATATGTGATAACCACGATGACGGGAGCACAGCAGCAATCGTGCAGTGCAGTGAATGTGGGAACTTGTGTGCGGAGTGCGACCGGTATCTGCACCTGAACCGAAGAACCAGGCATCACAACAGACAGGTAGGAAAAGTTGTTGATTTTTCTGAAAAAAAATGACCTCGAATGGGTTTCTGACCCAAAGTGGCACCAACTTTGCAACGTACATACATACATCTGGTTACAAAATCGTGGCTGCCTTTTCTGGTGACATTGCTAGGAAAGGCATCTTAAATTTGAAGTGATCAAAAAAACGTACCGTGCTTCACCTACATCGTTTTTACCACCGCTCTAGTTTTTGTGTAGTAAGAAAGGAGTCTATAACAAAAAAAAAAAAAAATGCAATGGAGATAATCCACAGCACCAAAAAACAAAAGAGCCATTATGATTCGACTTATTTAAAGAGACGTTTCAGTTTAATATTAAATTATTTTCAGTTTATTTAAATACATTTGTCTTATTTGTTTTTGATCAACACAAAACAGTATTTACAGCTGCTCTTTCCAGTTACTTTCTAGAATGCTTTGCGTCATTGCTGTGCATTTGTGCAAGCTTTTATTGATTTGTCTTGATGCCTTAATAGATAATTTACTATCAGAACTGCAAGAATTTTGAAAGTTTATAATACTGGAAAGTTATTAGTAGTGCTTTAAAAGTTGAATCAAGACTGCTCGAATTTTCTTGTTCACCTTAACCAGGGGTAAATTTTACCTACCGAGGGGCTAAATTTAATGATTTATGAACTAAAGCAAACTTCAATTTTCATCATTAAAAAAATGAAAGTGTCGCACTGGATTGCCGTTGCGCCATATTTTTGTTGCCCAAAAAGAGGCCAGCTCCGAAAATCAATAGCAAGCCGACCAAACTTGCGGAAATTTGCGGAAAACAAACCTCAAAACCCGCAGAAAAATGAGGGTTTCCGGCCGAAAGACTTTTTTTTTGAGATCGCTACAAGACTCGCTGAAGTTTGTGGCCCACCAAGAAGGTGGGGGTAGATATTACTTTTTTTTCATTTGGCAAGGGGTAAACGAAACAAAGACGGTTAAGAAGCCCTGACCTAACCGGTCAGTGGTTGAGTGGATAGAGCGTCTGCTGCTGAAACGGTAGACATTGGTTTGATTCCCGGTCAGTCAAACCAAAGACTATTAAAATTGGTATTCACAGCTTACCTGCTTGATGTTCAGCTATTTGAAAAGACATTGTAAAGTCTCCACCATGTTTGGTACACTGGTAGGCAGGTGGCAGCTTGACTTGAAGACCGATAGGTTTCTTCGCTGTCTCCTTGCCAGGACAACTTGTCAAATAAATATGTAATTTCAATTATAATTACATAAGTCTTTATCAAGCATTTCAAATTCCGTAAATATGTTTCGCATCTTCAGATCTTCAAAGAAGAAGAGGAAGCCATCCAGGTAAATCTCCATGAGGGATGCGGTAGGATCAAACTCTTCTGGCTCATGGCACTCGCGGATGCAAACACACTCAAAGCCATCGTTGAATTCAAGTCGAGAACCCCAGGTTAGATTTATTATTTTCCAAGTTGCTTTGGCCAGGACCAGACGATTCATTTTCTATCTTCAGATCGTGCCACTTAGCCCCATCTGTCTATTAAAACATGGTGTAGGTTCCACATTGTCTCTTTTCATGTTGAGGGCATCAAGCAGGGATCATATCAAGAGCATCAACCTATTAAAATCTCTGATTTGATCCGACATGGAATCAAACCAAAGTTAGATTTGGCAGAAATAGGCTTATAGTATTGTTACACTCAACAAAATCAACTATCTTTCGGATATTACTTCTTACTAAATAGTTGAAAACTAGTAACACCATTATTTTGTGAAACGCCGTATCGTAGATTTTTGGAATATTCAAATTTTTGGTCCGTTTCAAAGTATTACTATTAACTGTAGTTGTACAATGCCTCTGACATTGACGTAATTGTATGAAGTCGTTGTGTTTCCAAGTAAATGACCCAAGTCTCTATCTTTATAAAAAAGAAAAAAAAACAGCTCTAAGTTCTTTCTACTTCATTTAAGGTCAAAGACAGCGAAGAGCATCGACTGGAATTTGTAGATTTTGTGGCTGTGCTTCTGACAGCGGACAGCTGGCCGTTAGTAACGTCTGCTCCGATCCTATATGCAAAGAGAATGCTGCCATTGTAAGTACAACACTTAAAAGTGTGTTCAATTTTGCTTCGGTCTGTCTGTCTATGCGCGTTTTTTTTTTTCAATCTCCTACCTATCTTGTACGGTATATAGTATGTACGACAAAAGACCGTTTTGTTTTTCGAACAATGAACGAATTGTTTGTGCAATATCATGTTTTTAAACATCAAGTAAAGTTAAGAATATCTTGTAGTTAATGTTGCATGTTTAATTTGTTTATCCTCCTGTCGCCGGACAGCGTCAGACTTTGACTATAGGATGATTCTCACACTTTTCATTGCGGTAACTGCTTCGCGATGGGAAAAATCCACCGCCACTTTGAAGATGACACCCAGGAAGGTACTGATGGATGATGGATAAAAGCATTTTAATGCTATTGCAGGCCTGCAATCGCACCCACCCTTGTGGGCATTTATGTGGAGGTGTAAAGGATGAGGAAAGTTGTCTCTGCTGCCTCCACTCCTCTTGCAGTCCGGAGTTGAATCAGGATGCTGATGACATGTGCATGATTTGCTTCACTGATGCCCTATCTGCTGCTCCTGCTATACAGGTTGGATCTTTGATTTTGTTTCTACTTTTTTAATTACTGGGAGTTAATTACCGATATCAATTCGACAATGTATTTCGTTCGAATGCATATCAACCCATAAGATGAGTAGAAAGCGTAGATGAAGCCAGAGTAGCCTTGAATTCGGAAGGCAATTGTTTGAAATCGTGTTAGAAGGCGCTGTTTTTCAACCGTGTACTGTTTAGTGTTCTGTCAGCAGTGCTCTCAACGAGCACAAAACGCTATTTAAAGAAAAAATTTGACGTGGTTTTACAACTTTCAACAAAGTCGCTCCATTTTTCCTTGGTTGTGTAAAGAAGTTTTTGGATTGAAATCCGGAACATTATCTGTCTGATTTAAAATGCGATGAAAATGGAGCTTTTTACTCGAATTCCGCACGTTAACTGGAGAACGCTATTGAAGAATTTTATTCGAAATGCAAGTTTCTGAGCGAAGCTTCAAATTACTACTTAGGGCATATTTAAATCACGAGTTAAAGTCTGAATTAAATGTTGAGGAGTCGGCGTGAAAGTAGTTACTCCTTGTAACGCAGGTATGAACTGTGGCATTTGCTTGTAATATCCCAGCAATTTCAACTGGGGCGATAAGCAAACAGTTGACAAATAAGATCACGATTATTACTAACTTTACGTTCTTACTCCGTACTTATGTTTTTGGGATACCGGATGAACAACAAAGCAATTACTGCATCGTTATAACAAATAACAGCACAATGCCTAGTCTAAGTAATTTTGAAATTTGGTACCCTTCAAATCAGTGCCGTGTTTTCGAATTGTGTCGCTACTAGCATTTAATATTTTTCAGCTAACTTGTGGCCACATTTTCCACTATCGTTGTTGCGAAACACAGTTGAAAAAGCAGTGGAATGGCCCGAGGATAACGTTTGGTTTTATGCTCTGTTCTATTTGCAAGGTAGGTGCCCTGCCACAATACTTTATTCCGATTTATTATTATTTATCGTTTTTAAGAATTCAATTCGTTATTCCAGAAAATTTAAACTAAGAAAGTAGAGTGTCCTGTGTCAGCGTTGGAAGGCTCTTAACGCACAAATTTCAATATTATTCTATCTTGGTAAAAGTTGTCGTTTGTAGTAGATCATGATTACTGTTAGACAAACCAACAATGGCGATGCAGAAAAGGCCTTTAAAACGGCTGATTACGTAGAAATGGGCCGTTCTAACTTTAGTTTTATGTTAAGGCTAGCATTGTTCTTAAATTTTGTGCCAAAATGAGTTCTTGTTCTAATAAAACTGTTTGTACAAAAACTTGTAGTTGAATTTTAAACTTTAAATCGCATCTCTTACACCCATTATCTCTTATCGTCGGCAGCGTGGCCGAGAGGGCAAAAGCGTCGTTTTCACGACGACCCTAATCGCATGATTTGGGTTCAACCCGCACTCTGGTCATGCTGTTGCGTCCTTGGATAAGACGCTTCACGATGATCATCTCTGCTTGGTGGCTTCGAACAAGCAGCAAATTCATTGAACAAGATTTCAAAGAAATCCACAGAAACATTGCATCGCTTAAAACGTCGGCAGCGTGGCCGACTGGGTAAAGGTGTCGTTTTACGACGACCATGATCGCATGATGTGGGTTCAATCCCCATCCTAGTCACGTTGTTGCGTCCTTGGATAAGACGCTTTACGACGATTAGCTGTGCTTGGTGGCTTCGAACAAGCAGCAAATTCAGTAAACAAGATTTCGAAGAAACCCTAAAGAACATTGGATCTATGGAAACTCCTAAGGAGGTGCGGATTCTTCCAAGCAGGAAGTAATCAATGCAATGGAAAGTGTGCGGATCGTCCAACAGCGTGAGACGCTGTCCGGTGACAGGAGGATAAATATGCGCAACAACAACTCCTACGCTGGTGCGGATTCCTCCAAGCAAGAAGCACTTATGCATGAAAGTGCAAGGATCGTCCAATAGTTTTTTAGGAATGCGACTGTTAATTAAGGAAAGAAGAATATTTGATTTAGAATCAAAATTCTACAATTATTATCTCATTTAGACCGAAATAAATCACTGGTCCCTGGAGAAGATTTTAGAGCCACTCCGCGATTTAATCAAAGAAGTTGAAAGAAAAGCCCTACAACGGCTAGAATATGAAGGGCTCCGCGAATGCGAATCAATTACCACTGTTGGAGGAAGATTTCACAACGATCCAACTGGCTTTGCTCTAAACAAATACGCCTACTACATGTGTTGCAAGTGCAATAAGGTAAAGCAGTGTGAGTGCTTTTTAATCTAGGTAAATTCCGCGCTACGGTATTTTGTCGTTGTTAATGTTGGCGCAACAAATGTACTTAATAAGAGCAGGGCCGTCGAGAGGGGTTTGGAGTACCCAGGCCCGGAGTCTTTTGGAGGGCCTGCGCTGATATGTTCGGGTTGAACCTTCCATCGGAAGCAAGGATCGGGAATTGATGAAAAACACGAGACACTTAGATTGGCCGAATTTGAGAGAAGACCTTTTTTTTCTTTTATCTTCACTCCAAATCTGCAGGTTAAAGTCGTCGCTTCAAATCCGCTTGTTTGAGAAGGTCTTGTTTTTATTTTGGGCTGTATCCCGGCCCTAATGGATAGAATCGGTTAAAACTCTAATCATGTGGATAATCCGCAGCAATTCCATTTTGAGCTGCTACTACTACAAGTTCCTTTCCATACTTTCAATTCACGGGCGATCAAGACAAATGAACCTAAGTCAAAATGCTGTGGAGTAAAGAACGACATGAAAATTTGAAGTTGTCGTTATTTTATCAGTTTTTATCCTGGCCTCTCATCCAAATTCTGAGACGGTTTTTTTGATCGGGGAATATTTTCTGTAGCAATTTGATTAACTAAATCAAACGATCGACAAAAAGCGCTTAGACCTTTACATTCTGAAAAAAAGGGAAGGCTTTATTTCACCGCAATTTTTGATCTAGTTTTTTATCAATTCTGACTCAAATCCTTACCCTAGAACCAGTAGCGTAGCCAGGGGGGGGGGCGGGGGGGCTATAGCCCCCCCATTGGCCTGCCGACCAAAATGCAGAATAAGGAAAATACCACGTTTTTAGCACTTCTAAGACTCTCTTTTGCACTGGATCAGACTAAAAAATGATTTAAAGCATAGTTTAACACGTTTATTTGGGGGGGGGCTAATAGACTGCCGACCAAAATGCTGAATAGGGAAAATACCACGTTTTTAGCATTTTAAGACTGTCTTTTGCACTGGATTAGACTATTTTGAAACGTTTATTTAAGGGGGGGGGGGGGGGGGAGGGGTAATGAACTGCCTACCAAAATGCAGAATAAGGAAAATATCATGTTTTTGGCACTTCTAAGACTCTCTTTTGCACTGAATTAGACTAAAAAATGCTTCAAAGCATAGTTTGAAATGTTTATTTAGGGGGGGGGGCTAATAGACTGCCGACCAAAATGCAGAATAGGGAAAATAAAACGTTTTTAGCATTTCTAAGACTGTCTTTTGCACTTGATTAGACTAAAAAAATGCTTTAAAGCATAGTTTGAAACGTTTATTTAGGGGGGGGCTAATGAACTGCCGACCAAAATGCAGAATTAGGAAAATACCACGTTTTTAGCCAGTAGCGTAGCCAAGGGGGGCGGGGGGGCTATAGCCCCCCCATTGACATGTCGACCAAAAAGCAGAATGGAAAAAACACTACATTTTTAGCACTTTGAAACTGTTTTATGCACTGGAGTGGACTAGATAGTGATTTAAAACATCTTTTGAAACATATGTCCAGGGGGGGGGGCTAATTTGGCAAAAATAAAACCAACAAATAAATGAAGCCTTTGATAAATGGTAAGAAATAAGCAATCAAATTTGATCGCAAGTGTAAAAATGCTGAACATAGGTGTCATCAACAAATATACTATAAACTAAGGAATAGGGGGGGGCTATTCAGTATTTGTTAATTACCAATCATTTCTCTCAAATCTCTTTTCATTAGTCCCCCCCCCAATTATTTTTCTCTATAAACTGTGTACGAAATAGATTACTCCGTGTGAGTTTTATTGAAGTATTCGATTTTATAATTTACCAGCATCTAAACAAGAGAACTAACATTTTACCATTAGCCACCTCCCAAATAGCCCATTTATGCCAGCAGTTTAATCTTGTTTGCACTGCCAATTTCTAAGCCACGTTTTAAAATCATTATTTTTTAATCAAAATAGCTCTAAAATGAAGTTATTTTTGCAAAAAAATGCAAAATTTTCGAGCGCTGGGGGCTCCGCCCCCAGACCCCCGTGCCTCCGGCGGCTGGGGGCTCCGCCTCCAGACCCCCCAAACAGCCCCCCCCATTGCGAATTTCTGGCTACGCGCCTGCCTAGAACTAACCCCAAATGTAACCGTAGCCCAAACTTTTACTCAAACCCTAATTTTTTACTCAAGTCTGTTTCTCAAATCCTCAAACTTTTGCTCAAATTCTTAAGCAAAAAAATGCGCGGATATTTCTCATTTTTGTTTCGCTCAAACTTAAAATTTTGCGGTAGATTAGTCACTCCCCCAAAAATTCGATTTTGTTGTCACCAGTAAGTAACGGTGTAGTGACCTATCTAACTGGTCAAACATTTGCAGGCGTACTACGGCGGGGAGGTTCGGTGCGAGGCTGAAGCAGGTGGTGAAGATTTATTTGACCCTCAGGAGCTTATCTGTGGAGCATGCTCCAATATTTTCTGCGCACAGATCTGCCCAAAGCATGGTACCGACTTTCTAGAATATAAGGTAACCATTAAACAGCCTTCTTGTACCGGTAGAATTTTCCTGAGCAAAAAGCACTATTTTGTAATTCTTTATTTATTATTTCTATTTAGTTACTATTTTTTTTTTTGCAAACTTACAACACTGCACGTCGGTTTTTAAAGAAGGAAGACATTAAACGTTGTGGTCATCAACGAATTGATGATTTCCTTTTTTGCACACATTCCTATTACAAATAGTGGATTTTAAAAGCGCATTCAGGCCGAGAATTTTTGTGTGGTTTCTACTTCATCAAATTTTAGCTTTCTTTACTTTCTACGATTATGACAATTTAGATTTCTATTAAGAATTTTTGCTAGGGTTGCCAACTGCATACAAAATTTCTAAAAGACACTGCATGTTTGTAACTCTCAATAAGTGTTTTCGGCAGTGTTGTTGTCAAAACAAAGGGTCAGAATTGTAAATTAGCTGCTTTTCATGTAAATTTAAGCCAACTTTCCAAAGTACATCTGTGATAATACTGGCAAAATGGCAACACTGAAGTAAAGAGGAAATTTGCTAACTTTGAACCGAACATTTTGAAAACGTCAAGATGGAGAAAGGTCAAATTTGATGAGAATGCATTTTCAGCTTTTCGCAACATTTTGGTCAACAAGCAATTTTTGACTAGAAAAGTATCGAAACAAATTTTGTTGAAGAAATCTTTATTTATGAAAAGATGAACAAAAATGAAAAAGCGATAAGCAACTTAAGCAATATATTAATCAATAAAAAAATAAAACAAAATAACAAACTAAAAAATACCAACAAATTGACTTGTTTTTAGTGTCGGTATTGCTGTTCAGTTGCGGTATATTTCTGCTTCGGAACAACGCATTTTTGTCAGCCCTGCCATGACGACTTTCAACGGATTACCGCTCTACCCAAACAAGACCTGCCCCACTGTCCTGCAGGTCACAAAGCCCAACAACTTGAAGGAAAAGAGTGTCCTTTACACGTTGAGCATCCGGCTACGGGGGAAGAGTTTGCTCTTGGTTGTGGAGTTTGTAGGAATGCGCACACGTTTTAAATTTGGCATGGCCTTGCTTGGTTGTTTTTTTGTTATTCTTAGTTAATAATTTTTGTTGTATGACTATGTGTATAATGGCATCGATTAAATATGGCAATAAAATTATGTACGGCAACGGAATAGTCTGAAGATCTTTTGATCAGCATAAGTCGAAGCGTTATAAACTCGGGAAAGTTGGCAATTTTTTTAGCTTTGCCACATGCTCTGTAGTCTTTCGTTCGCGTTGTGCGTCATTTCTGCGCAAAATTGCAATTAGTTTTGCAGTGTTATGTTTGTTCTATGGGAGGGGGAACAGTATTTTGAGTCGATCTAATATTGCAACTATCAGTCATTCATTCTCAAGAGTCCAAGGGTAAAACAACCAATAACCGGAAATTATGCTTTAGGACGAAATTTGTAGCTGAACGATTTCCTCTAATTTTCGGGAAAATATTGTGATTGTCCGAGCAATTTTTAATTCTGCGTAGAAATTCGGACGTACAACGTTTAAAGTGACAGTGTAGCGTGGCAGGATAGGCTCGCGCTTTTTTAAGAGGCATTTTAGAAACATGGGGCCAGGCAGTTGGTTAGTGGTACCCATAGGTGGGCACAAGTCCGTTAATAACGAAGCTAACTTTTTCATTAACTCGTTAATCCGTTAAAAAGTTTTTTCATGTTAACGGACTAAATTAACTTCCGTTAAGTTCTGTTAACGGATTAAAGTAACTTCCGTTACGTTTTGTTAACTTCCGTTAAGGCTTTTATTGTTAATATCTTGCACCATTCATTCATCGGACCGGTACAAATCAGTTTGTACTGGCAACACTTGTTGCGTATTAGCACGAGTTTTATAGAAGAAAGCGAAGAAAGAAGCTCTTTTTTGAGGCAAATAATAACCTGCAACCTCATAGGTCTATTAATTATCGCTGCTCACAATTTCCAAAGATTTTTCGATCGCAGCTTCGTTGTGCATTTGAACTTATTTTTATCTTGAAATTAGATTAGACTGTAAATTGTAACTTCCAAAACACAAACAGACCACCATAGCAATAAATGTTTCCTTGCAATCAGCTCAACAGCGTCAATACGTGTTCTAGAAGCGAGTGAATAAAACGAAATGTAAATTACACGCAAAATGTTAACGGATTAACGGACTTTATTAACTTCCGTTAATTAAAGCTGAAAATAACGGATTAACGTTAACGGAGGTGTGAAGTTTGTTAACGGACTAGTGGTTAACGAAGCTAACGTTTTGCATCAACTTGCCCACCTATGGTGGTATCATGTAAAAAGCCAAGCAAAAAATGATTGCAAGTGCACGCAATCAAGGAAGTTTTGCGATTGAGTGATAAATATTGTCAGCCTGCTAAGATAATACTTGCTCAAGTCGTTTTTTGATATTTCGAGAAAACTTTAAAAACTCTGAAGCAAAAATGTTTGAGCAGTTTTTTTTTATTGTGCAATAAACGAAATAGCAACGGTACTATGCGGTTAAAATCAATGCGTAATTTTGTCATAAGGTGGATACCATTTATCCAAAACTCAATTTGGTAAAAAAATGGCTGAAGAAAATTATCTTAGCAGACAAACAAAAGAGTGGGGATGGGCTTGCAAAATAATAAAAACCCCCAAGCATAGGTGATTTCACTTTTTGACCCAAGAAGTTTGAAAAAAATCGTTTGTTGCATATGAATTCTAAATAATCTTAGCTACAAAAAATACTAAATTGTCTCCTAATATGCTTTCTGAAAGCAACAAAATAATAAAAACTAAAATTATTTAATTGTGATGTTTTGACGTTCGCAGGTCAGAGTTTCAACATTTGATCGTTTGCGTGCTTTCAACTTTTTCGCGTTGCTTGTTTTACGTAGTCGCCGTTATGGTGGCTTTTCCCTACACTTCCGCGCTTGTAGCCTTTACGCCGCAAAGCACGCAAACGATTAAAAAGCCGAAATTATGAATGATACAAAAACACTAAAAACGATGAACGTCTTGAAAAAGCATGCACACCTTGTTAACGAAATAAACTAAACGTGAGAAAGGTCGACATTAGACGAAACATTTTGCTGTTACAGTCAACAATGCTAATTAAATGAAAACTTAAATAATTTCAACCAATATCTACGAACTGTCAGAAGTTCGTAGCCTGAAGTAGGCATGCAAAGAGCAATTGTGGCAATTTCATTTATTTTTTTCAGTTTTGATTTTAGTTGCGCAACTTCGTACAATTTCAGCCTTTTTTTTATATGCGGACCAAGTTGGGTTTCGTTTACAAGTTTTCTTGCGAAAGTTACGTTACGTTTTCGTGCTTAGACATGCACATTTAAATTACGGTACTCGCATTGCGCTTATAGTGGTTTAAAATATTTTGCACTTCCAGTACATTTAAAAGAACTGAATTCCAAGTTTTGGTTGACTCATAATCGGGCAAAACATGATGTTTTAAAATCGGGTTTAACAGCAGAAACAAGTAGCTAAATTAAGAGCTGTGTGAAGTTGCTTCTTGAAGAACTTGCCACTCGATTTCTTCGTTGGACTTTCGTTTTCGTTTCCTCATTTGCTTTTTCTCGCTATATTTTTGCAATGCAACATGCAAATCAACTTCAAAGCCTTGTGTAGTGGCGCTCTTCATTAGATTCAAACAAGTATCACGGAAAAGAATATTGGTACTACCAGCAACGATATCGGAAATACAAGACACAGTGTGCCCAATAGCATTTTCATTATTGTTGTTGATTTTTGCTGATTTTTCGTTTACTGTTGCTTGCTTAACAACTCTTTTATAAGCAGATTTCAAATCTTCACAATTCAATTCAAAGACTTCTTCAAATTCTTTTTGAAGCAGTTGGCAAAGCTCTGCTCTCTCGACAACTTCATGTGGCTGTTGCTCCACGTCAAAATAAAGCATCAAAACCAAATTTCGATCTTTGAAAATTTTCTTGGAGGAGCTGAATTCCTGTAAACAATAAGGGTGAGGAAGCTGAAACTCACATGGCGCTTCTATAAAACCGACGTCAGTCAATAAAAAGCCGCAATCACTTTCACGAAGTATTCTCTTGAAGGCAGGAGATGATTTGCAAAAGGGAAATAATTCAAGGTCGCTTTTAAACACTGGAAGCCCACACGGTCCGAAACAGTACACACAAAGAAGTGGAATATCATACTCGCAAGACAGGAAATTAGATGCTTGTCTTGAAGTCATTGCAAAAGACAGGGTAACTTTTACATCACCAAAACGCGACATGGACTCGGGTGCATTTTTTAATGTGATCATCTCCATCGTGGGTGAATGACTGCTAGGTGAAAGATTCGGAAAAACAGCATGTCTTATGCACTGAACATCTTCACTGCCTTCAAATCCAAATTCACGGCACATACCATCGTTTTCCCATGGTGAATAATAGGTAATGTCTACTTCCAAGTTAAACACAAACATGTAATATATGAATTCAAGATAGCCGCTGATATCATGTTCCAGCTTATCAAAATCATCATCGACTATTTGACCAGATAATACAAAACCGTAAAATTTTTCATCAGAAACTTTGCTCTTTTCTTTGCTAAAACAAGAAACAAGTGAAATTCTTTGCACAATCTCGGTTGGGATTTCAATACCTTGCACATTCATCGTAACATCAATGTCATTTACCTCTGAAAATTTAAGTATAACTTCGATCTTTAACTTTTGCTTCTTATCCCAAGCTAGCAAAACATTTTCAATACAACTTTGCCAAGAAAGATATACTTCCCAAGGGTCAAAATCTTCTGATGAAACACAGTTGTCACTCATGGCCAACACTACAACTTATGAGCACTTAATTTTAGATGTTTGACAAAATAAACACCTAAGTAGCATTGCAGGCAATTGATAGATATTTAAACAGCATTTCCAACAAGCTATAGTAACTTCTTGATTTAGCAGTGGGATGCAAAGCCTTTTTTCATGCTTGACAGCAGACATAGGGATGTCAAGCATGAAAATGAGGCTTTGCATTCCACTGCTATAGGTCTAGAAGTTAGCTTTCTTTCATGTTTGACGCTAAACAATATCTACACCAGGAATCGGCAACCTACAGCCCGAAAAGTAACTTCATCTGGCCCGCTACCTTTCAAATCCGGCTCGCGGTTCCATAGATTCGATCGGCTTGTTTATTTTTTATGATACCCCCCCCCCTTATTTGACTTATGGGAATTGTTGCCCAGTAACCAAAACTAGGTCTGAAAGCATCTCAAAATAAGGTGAAGATCTTTTTTTTTGGTCTTCATCACTATTTCAGCCCAAAACTACAATAGGCCTACCCCATAATTTGGCATAGATCTTTTTTCGTCTTCACTAATAATTCAGCCAAAATTGCCTCAGATTTGGGGTTAAACTCGATTCTGAGCGCATGACAGCCCATTGTGCAAGCATGACGGTACGGTACGGAACTTAAGACGGTACGCCGCATTTTTTTCTAAATACGGTACACGTTTTTTCTGAAGGAACGGGCACTGTACTTTGGTACGCTGTTTGAATATGCGTACCATGTTTGGGGGCGTTATATGAGTTGAACAGCTCCACACTTGGCAAAACTAATATTCATGAATCCCATTTTAGAATAGGCCTGCATAGGCAGTTAAACCTTTTTTGAAGCGCGAAAAACGAGAACTTTGGAAAAACCTTAGCAATTTTTTACCTACGTACCGTACCTCTCAAAAAAGGTACGTTTAAAGCGCACCATCCTTTGATTGACTTACGTACCGCACCTTTCAAGTAGGCCTATCGTACAACTAGAGTGTACCATCCGATGAAAAGTAAGAATAGGTACGGATGCGAAATTTGTTTTTGCAACGTTACGTTAGTACGGTACGGTAAACTTTTGAAGTACGCCTTGTTCAAATTTTGAACATACCGTACCGTAGGCCTACTACCACTACTTAAATTGTAAAATTTTGCATGGGGAGACGCTTTTGCAACCTAGACCAAATTTCAGTGGAAATTATGCAATTCGGTCCCCGCAATCGCATGAAGAACAAAAACAAAAAAGGTCTCCACCGGAAATTGAAGTGTTTTTTCCCAAAATCACGTGAAGACCGAAAAAAAGGTCTTCACCGCAATTTGGGACTATACTCAGCCAGAATTTATAAGATCTATTCGTGTTGGCCGGCTCTTTTTCGTTTGATCATCAGCGCTCAAATCTCGATGGGTGGACGTTTAGATCTCGATGGGGGACGCTAAATCTCGATGGGGGATGCCAACTCTCGATGGGGGGACGCGTCCCCATACAATTTAAGTAGGCCAACTGCCTACTACCATCTTTGCCGTTTGAACCTTGCTTGATCTGCTTGTGGCCTGTGTGAGCGAAAAGGTTGCCGACCCCTGATCTAAACAAAGAGATGCAAAGGCTTTTTTCGTGCTTGATATTGGGGGCTAAAAATGAGATAACAATTTAGCAGGGCTGCGAACTCGATCGATTATTATTCGTGTTTAAGTTCAAATTCAGCCTATTTTAACAAGTCCGAGTTCGATTTCGAGTACTGGGATTTAATTTTTTCGAGTTTGAGTGCAGGTTGACAAAAATAAAGTCAGCTTTTCGACTTAACTGCTCTCTTTTTGTTTACATGCTGTTGTTAAAAGCCGTCACCGCATAAACAAGGGAACAACAATCTCGATTTACACAGCATGATCGATAATAAATATTTCTTCGGACAATTGTTCAATCTTTAAATTTCATTTTAATGTACTCGAACTTAAACAGTTTTAACCGACAAGTTTGTCCAGCTGGGGAATAACTTTGTTAGAGAAGCTGAGGGCTGCCGATGAAAGCTAAAAGCTCGAAACAGCGCTGTCCAGCTCTGTACATCTTAAACAGTTTTATGGGAGTTCAGAAAAATCAGTTTTTTGAGTTGAAATTCGAGTTCGCAGCCCTGCAATGTAGCTAGCTGCTTTTGTGCAATAATCAAACAAATGCTAGTTATAGGTGATAAACCGCTTGTTACACAAAAGCGGCAAAATGACAATGATGATTGATTGATGCATCTTTATCCTCCTGCTCCTTTCATGAGAAAGCGACTGCGGCGCTATCCTTTTGCATGAATCTGTACCCGCTTAGGAGTTGACCATTTTCCAAACTTTTCGGTTGATGTTTGACTTCTTCCCACCTCGCTTTCAAGCTAAAGTCCGACCATAGACTCTTTATTAGTAGACTAGAAACAGAAGCGCGGAGAAAGAAGAGGATTGAATAAAAAGTTTGCTCTTGTTGCGAAGTTTTGTTTGCGGTCACGCGTATTCGACTGATTTCATTGGATATAATCTTAGCGCGAGTGAACCGAGAAGAAAAAAGTCACGCTGATTGGATAAATCGAAATATTTTAGAAAAATGAACCGTAAAGAAAAAAAAGAGAAAACTGTCAGTTTCCAGTCCACTCATGATGAGTCTATGGACTGACCGTCGCCAGCTCTAGGCTATAATTTTACATTTCGGTAGATAATGCCTACTTCACCTAAAATTTTAAAGTTGAAGAAAATAAAATACGGAAAGTAATCAGTTGTCATTCGTAGATTTTTTATTTACTTTTTTTAAGGGTTATGATTGAGGTTTAGGTTAGGTTTATAGTAATGATTGAATTTTGAGTTAGATTTGCGTCAGAGTTAATAAAAAGCTACCGGTACAAAAAAATTTTCTATGAATTAAGCTACCGGTAGTTTTAATCAACCTTCGCTAAACATGTCTCTGCCAGTACGTTGGTTCCATTTGCCCGTCTTCTGCTCTAACTGGTTAGTAAAATAAAGCAACTGCTACAGCGAAAGATAGTAATTAGCCTGCCTTCTGCACCAACCTTTTCTCATGCTTTTAGTCAGCCCAGTTTTACTGCTGCCTGCCTGCTAACTCTTCCATCAAAAACAGAAAAAAAAGGTCGTCAACCAAGTTGCCAATAATTTTTTTTTTCGATTTCTAGATTATAATTTCGGATTATTTTATTTTGTGCAAGATGCAAGCTACTCTATGCTTCTTCAAATCAATAGGACGTATTTAAATTCGTTTGAATTTTAGGAATTTTAGTAAAATTAGAAGATAGGGTAGCGCCTTGAAAAAAGAAACAAACAGCACCAAACAGAATCACCATTTTCATGACACAGCACAGTTCTGTTTTTTCATGGATTTACAATAAGGTTACACTTCAGGCTTGCAAGCGACAAAACGCGCAAAAAAAACGCGACTAGTGACGATTCGTCTTCGAGGACGACTTGTCTGTGTCCTGCTTAGTACTTGATATTCAGACATTCACTGATTCAGCTTTGGATGGGACAGTTATGGAGTTTCGAGTTTTCTACCAGGTAGGCAGGTACTCAGGCAGGGTAGACAGGTGACAGATTGATTGACATATTGCAAAGGCCTACGGTGTAAACTGTAAGGCCACTTGACCGTCTTTTGATTCAGGCAAATTGGTTAACAAAAATGAGCTGTATGGTACAGTAAGAATTATTAGTCTGCTACTGGTAGTACTTTATTTGTTTAGGCTGTACTGATAATGAATTACAGGTTTATCTAACAGTTTTTATAGTAACCTGGTAGTCCACATTTACCTCAATTAAATTTCATTGCTAAAGTTGAATATTGGTTGGTACGGTAGCCTATTTTATCACTAATTGTAGACCTAGCTAATTTGTAATGGGAAATCGCAAGAGCAAGCTTAACCCTGATATGTTAGATAGGTTGAAGAGAGATAGCAAATGTAAGTATTGTTTAAGTTTCCACTGAAAATAATCCCAAACTATCATTAAAAAATGGTAGTCTATTTGTATATAGATTTTTTTTGTATTTTTAATGCATGCATTGCATACCATAAGTTATCTGGTTATCAACTTCAGTAGTAAGCTAGTACAGTACTGGTACGTATATCCTTGATGGAATTTTTCAGCTGTTTGATCAATTTCTGGTTTAATTTTTGACAATAAATTACCTAGTTTTGCTTTGAATTTGTTCGACGTAACAATAATGTTAGCTGCACTAGTGTCATACGGTACTTAATGAATGGTCAAAATATCAATGAAATCTGGTTGCAACTTTCATGCAAAATGTAGTTGTATCTACCAGTGGCGGATCCAGAAAATTTTGGTGGGGGGGGATTTAAAGCACAAAACCTCTAAAATTCGGATGTCTTCACCAAAATTGAGAGTGATTTTTCGGCCGAAATCGGAAATTCAAACGTTTTTTTCGCCCAGATTCAGGTGGTCTCCAAAAAAAAAAAAAAAAAGGTCTTCACCAAAATTGAGAGTGATTTTTCGGCAGAAATCGGAAATTCAAACGTTTTTTTCGCCCAAATTCAGGTGGTCTCCAAAAAAAAAAAAAAAAAAAAAAAAAAGGTCTTCACCAAAATTGAGACTGATTTTTCGCCGGATTCGTTACGTTTAGGTCGGTGGGGGGGATGCATCCCGAAATGGAGCCGAATTATTCAAAACAGAGGCTGATTTTTTGGCCAAAATTGTTTCGGCCAAAATCGATGCATCCCCCCCCCTAAATCCGCCACTGGTATCTACCAGCAATTTATATCCGATGTTTGGTTATGTCGGATGTATAAGCTATTTTTTGTTGGATAAATCTTACAAAAAACTTCATCAGCGTTAGTGATAGGCCTAACATATTATTGAATGTGCTATCTATCTATATCAGACATGCATGACTATACTGACTACAGTATTATTAGGCAGTAGCAAGTATTTTATTCAGTTGTGTAGCCACTTTGCAAAATGCAGACATTCCAAAAATGATCTATTTTTGAAATACCCTACATTTTCTTAGTAATTAATCTAGCTTTTGATTTAAGTATTTAAAGATTACTCATATCTTGTATGGTTGCCAGTGCAATCCATTTTTTGAATGTCTGCAAAGTCTGAAAGTGGCTATCCGACTATATACCTAGTGTTACCTACCGGTATATATTTTCTAAATTAGCAAAAAGATTACTGACCACTTCAAAAGTGTTTCAACTTTCATGCATTGTCATTTAACAGATGACCTTATTTAAATAGAATCATGGTAGTTTCAGATATATAGGCTAGGTGACTATTGATGATGAATTTTGATCAGTTTTATGTGTTCATTTTTTGTAAGTGTTTGGCTGTGAACCAGATTAAGAGCTCAATGACGTTTGGTCAAACTATCAGAGCAAGTTAAAGACTAAAATTTGCTAAAGGAAAATAGTCTTTCTCCTCTATTGTTTTTCCTCTGTTTGGGTTAGGGTGAGGATTAGGGTTGGGGTTAGGGTTTAGGTTAGGCTTAGGGTTAAGGTTAGGGTTAGGATAAGGGTTAAGGTTTGGGTTAGGCTTAGGGCTATTTTGGCACTGGAGACAAAATAGCGTTTAGGACTATTTTGCCTCCAATAGAGGCAAAATAGTCATTGCCTAATTTCTAATAGGCTCAGTGGTTCACTCATTTCAAATTTGAATGGTTCTTGCCACTTTTCAGACTGATGCAGCTGTTAGACTTCAAAGAATTTAAAGAAACTTTTATTTTTTTGGCTATAATTATCACTGATTACTGTATTTACATAGGAATTAAACAAAAAATGATTTTTTTCTTGAAAGCAAGTCTACTAGCTAGTGTTGCATTGCATTGGAGATATTGGTTATTTTTTGTTAACCAGTTAAAAAATATTTAAAATTTTTCTGGTTGGCTGAAATCTGTTAATGAAAATTTTAATTTCTCAATGACTAAACATAAGTGATCTATATATAATACATTTACAGTTAGTGAAGCTGAATTACATCAATGGCATAAAGGATTTCTACATGACTGCCCAACGGGAAAATTATCTTACAATGAGTTTCAAGGAATTTACAAGCAGTTTTTTCCTCAAGTGAGTTTATGTTAGTAAAGTGTTTTATTTTCATGATTTTTCTTGTTTTTCTTCTGGAAGTGGCTAGTATTACATTACGTAATGCCCATAAAGAGAATAAGAGAGCAAAGAGTGAGTGCTTGTTTGCTCATTTACTGTTTCTTAATTTTTAAATTATTGTTAGGGTTTGAGTTATATTTTGAGTTTGGGTTAGGATTAGCATTAGAGTTAGAGCTAGGGTTAAAGTTTGGGTTACGTTTAGGGTTGGAATTGGGCCTAGAATATTGATTTTCTTATTCTTATGTAACATAACAGCAGCCTCTGGCTTTTTTTTTTGCTAGTCTGCAACACTGTCATTCTGTAACACAGTCTGGCATCGCTACGTTTTGAATTGAAATTAAGTGTTGCCAGCAAAACTGTGCGACCAATCACGTAACCAGATTACTTAATTTGAGTATTGCAGCATTTTGTAATTTACATGCCCTTTTTTACAATTGATAATTGTAGATTGTGTAAAAACAAGTTAAATGCCTTAAACTGTTCGATTCTAAGGCTAATAAACTGTTTTACCTGAACGTAACAACTGTGTAGTACCGTATTCTATGACAATCATTGATTTTTTTGTAACTCCATAATAAGCTTTCAGTTGTTATCAACACTTGCTGTGGAAGCATTTTTTAAGTAAGTAAAAAAGAAAATTTAAGTACATGCCTTCTTCAATTTTCAAACTTTGTTTCATTTAGAATCATGAAAATTTCTGTGAACATTGCTATTTGCCTAAATACCAATATAGTAGGGATTACAGTTGGACTAAAATTTTAGTGACATGCCAAAGAAACCATTCAAAAGTGAAGCTGGTAATGGATTGAAAAATGAAGTTAATGTTCCACCACATTAATCTGTTCATATTTCAATGATTTATTGCTTGATAAACAATTTGCTAATTGCAGACCTATCGTTAGTTTATTTATTGATAATAGATAGAGAATTGTGACATTTTTATGGTTTGTGGTCCAATTTCACTAGCATGCCAATAGCAATGATTGAAACAGTGTTTCCACTTAGTCGATTTTTGTCAGTAAATAACAATTTGCAGGATCAAGGGTAAATAGTTTTTGGCAATATGATAAATATATACGTATAGCTTTAGAAAACTTGAAAAATTTCTAGGAATATGACTTTTACTATACTTTAATAATGGATTAGTTAAAATTTAAGGCACAGAAACGTATTTTGAAAAGGTTTGGGCAAAATTTAAAAAAAATCTGGGCAGTCGCCAATTAGCCAAAAAGTTATAGGGAACACTGGTTTGAAATGGATTAAATTAATGATACTTGCTTTTTCTGTAATAATAATTTTCAGTTGCAGGTTTTGTGAGTCACTGGGCTGATACTTTAACACAGGATTTTTGGTCAGATGACCAAAAACACTTATCATTTTTGCAACTGCAACACAATTTGAGGTTTGGGGAAAAATGGCATTGTTTCATTTTTTTCGACCATTTTCATAAAATTGCGTAGCATTGTTTGATCATTTGTAAAAATTTAAGTCAGTGACAGTTACTACAATGCACCAAAAACTTAAGTGGTGGAAAGTTAGTGAAATTGTAATACGATTTACGTATGTTATTGTGTTTATCACTGGTCAATACCGGTATAGGCTATCGACATACAGTTTTATTTACGTAGCTTTTGTGACGTATTGGAGTTTATATCCTTGGCAATATATGTTGTTATAAATATGTCTGATATTAAACTCGTTTCTCTTTTTAGGGAAATTCTGCAAAATTTGCTAAATTTGTTTTTGCAACGTTTGATGACAACAACGATGGAACCGTAGAATTTGAAGAATTTATCATGGCTTTGAGTGTCACATCTCGTGGTACTTTGGAGGAAAAACTTGACTGTATGTTGTGTAATGTGTTTTATTAGGCCCCAACTGTACTATTTATTAGTAGGGTACCACTATTTGGGTTTATTTTTTCACTTAAAAATTTGGTCTAGTGTCCAGATTTGGAAATAATTTTTTGATCATTTTAAAATATGTATATTTAAGTTATTTCATCATTGCAAGCACAATTTTAGCTTTTGAGAAATTTTTTGGTCATTCTGATCAAATTGGCTAATTTGTGGCAACGCACCGGCATTTAGTTCAATGATTGGCAAAGTGACAAATGACCAAAAAAATAATAATAATAAAATTATCCGAAGCTTCTGTACACAGTATTCTCTTGAGTAGCGTTTTTTGTGTTCAGTTGAATACTTTTCTATCCCATTAGATTTGTTTAAATAGAATTAAAAAAAGAGGACATTTAAAAATGCAAAGTTTTTATCTCGTTGAGTTTAGAAAGAATTTTGGTGCTTTTGGTTGCACAGCTGGCAGCCCACTGCTTGTTAGACTGATATTAATTAGGTAATTTATTTCATTCTCAATCAAGAAATAAAATTGTTTGCTAATATATTATTAATATTGTGAATAGTGCAAGGTGGTTGCGCTAGAATAAATCCAAATTCAATTCCCTACTTTTTTCAGTTTTTTTTTGCGTTCTGTATAATTTAGGATTTAAAATTTTTTGCATGTTTTTTGTTAATATGCAATATATTGCAATAATATGAAATTAGCCACTCAAGCTTGGGTATGGTCAGCAGGCTGCAAATTTGATTCTAAAATTAAGCTTAGGATTTATGCAAACAAACTTTTTTAGAGTAATATACTGCATGCGTTTTTGATCAATGAAAATTTACAGAATAGCAATGCTATACAGCACAGTAACAAATTACTTGAACAAAATATGCTCGCAGAAAGTAGCACACTTTGTATCATATTTCATACTAACTTTTAACGTGTATAAAGTAAGTGGTTGGGCAATATGCATAAGATTTCATCGACTGGGGTTGGATACGCTTAGAAATCATGTAGCATTCGATGTTTTTCAGCTTGAATTTTGTTTACAGGGGCGTTCCATTTGTATGACCTTGATAACGACGGCTATATAACGAAGTCAGAAATGCTTGATATAGTCGAAGCCATCTTTGCTATGGTGGTACGTATGTTGTGTAAATCAACTACGACGTTAAAATCTTGTCTTTATTGACTTTCCAAGACTCTGACGTTAAGGAACACCGCATACTTAACACGACTTCCGCTTTATAAGTTAGTCATGGCAATAGCTCTTATCTGGAGATATATTGCTGTTTTTCCAAAGCACTTTTTTGCTAACTTGGGCTGCTGGTGGTTTTTTATCTATATACTCTTTTCGATTGTGATTTTGTATGTACGATTTTTTTTTCGTGCATCGCAGGTTCGTAAAATCGTAACACGATAGACGTATTTGTGTTTTTGCGCACTGGAAGAAGTTACAAGAGCGGAAACTGTCAAAAGCGTTTGTGATATTGAAACAGTAACTTTTTGTATTTATTATTTTCTTCTTCTGGTACTGGAAAAATTTCCAATTGTTTCTGATTTCGGACTTTAGAAAAAGACCAAAATATTTTTAGCCTGGTTTCAGGTTTCTGTTCCAATTACTTGTTAATTAAAAAAACGCTCTTTACCAAAACAGTAATGTAAAATCAAAACGGCCAGTAACTACTTAAAATATAATAATGTTTCATATTGCAATTGCTTTGAAACCTTTTATTCTAAAGCAGTTTGTTTTCAAAATTCGTTGCTTAAAGGTTGCAATGCCGCCAAAGTTTATTATTTTTGCAGGGTGATTCTGTCAACCTCCCTCAGGAAGAAAATACACCGAAAAAGCGAGTTGAAAAGATTTTCAAATTAATGGACCAGGTATATGCGCTACTAGTCTGTGTTTTATGTACAATAGATCCGCAATAATTGACCGCGAACAAACTTGAACGAATAGCTGGCGGTCTGTTAGTTCGCGGTCAGTTGACTTGGTTGATTTTGTATTGTTGTCCGATTACTCGCTCCCGCTGCGAAAAACCTGTATTGTTCTGACGCTATGACGCTTCTAGATGAATCTCCTGTCCTGTCGGATGTTTTTTGCCAGCCAACTCTCCGGTTTTAATTAAAGCTGCTGAAAGTCAATCGTTTGCATTCATGTTTCAAACTTTTTCTAGAACGACGATGGACGATTAACAAAAGAAGAGTTTCTACAAGGAGCTAAAAGTGATCCTTCAATTGTTCAAGCTCTTTCTCTTTACGACGGTTTAGTGTGACTTAGAAAGGTTGTGATGCTACAATATTTATGTTTGGAGTTTGTTTAATTTCAAATGGACAAGTTGCCTCTGCTCAACCGATACTTAAAGTGTTTTTAGTGGTATGCCTATTGCGACTTTCGAATTACCAACAAAATTGGTCACAAGTTATATCAAATCATTCAAGTGATTTTTTGTACTTACGCGATTTTTTTATTTTTCGATGTGATATATTGTAATTATTTTATATATTATTATAGCACTTTTGAATTACGTAACAAACGCTAATTTTGTAATTTCTCTAATATGCGTGAAATTATGTTTTCTGCATTTTAATTTTTCCAGTTTTAAACAGAATTTCTTTTTAAACAAAGTTTACAGTCGGGATGAAATTAATGTCATTATACTTGTGTATGGGATATGCAATTTATTTTAAATAATAGAAGGTGCAAGCGCGTTTAAAGTCATAGTTTTATTTACACTGGGAAATGAATGGTTCTTGTCACTGCTAAACGCTGTGTTTTCGTGTGTGTTTTTTTATGAAAATCGCGTATCCTAACGTTAAATTGAACTTGTTGTCTACTAAAATTTTGTTGTAAATTTGAGTCACATGTCATTAAAACTGTTAAATAATTCACGCGTCTGTGAATTGACTTTGACGCTCGTAAAATAACATTAAAACTTAATATCGATTGATATGAGGAACACAATTTAACACGAATTAGCACAATTATTTTTAACGTGTAAAACAGTTTTGAAATTATTGTAAATCCCTGAGTATTCCAAAATTCATTCTGCAGCAAACATTCCTGGTTCGCACCTGTTTAAAATTAAATCCTCGTTTAAAAACATTAATTTCTATCTCAGTTCGCATGGCGCTTGATAACCGATGTTACAAAACGCGCTTTCAAGATGTCTCTTTTAGATATGTGTTTGTCCGAAAGCGATATTATGTGTCAAAATTTTATTTACTATTCCGAGTTGTGCGACGTCCTTTCCAAACAAAAGTTGAGCGAGGCTATTCGCTAGGTTCTGGGTTGCTCGGCTGCGGATTCCGATCGGCAAATTAGCCACGCCCACCCTACAATTAGAGTATCTTGTTATGTATCCGTATAAATTGTGACTTTTCCCAATAGCGCTCGCCAAAAAGTAAATAAAACTCTTCAAAATCGATCTTATAAGCTTCGAGCTTATTTTGAATGTGTATGCAAAGCGTTTCTTATGCGTTTGTGCTAAATAACATAATTAAGCGTGTATTAGAAACATAAGACCCAGCCTTTATTCCTACAGGACTTGTTTTGTGAATTGCCTCTTTTTTCTCTGAGAAAAGTAGCGAAAACAGTATAATTTTTTCTACTAGAAATTTTCAAAAATATTGTTTTGAGCTAATAAAGAAGATTCAAGCTATTTTATAGCCTTTGATGATGTTAAATTCGAGCAAAAATTTTCATAACTTATGCCGCGGCTTAAAACATTCACATATTACATCTGTGTCTTCTTGGCGCCATTGCAGTGACCGATTAGCCTTTTTGTCTGTATTAACTTAACAATTGAACGCAATAAGATTTGTTGCGTCTCAGGCATTCACTTAGCAAGGCAATGCAACAGTGTTTTAATTTTATGATATTGTAGGCTATATTTTTAATTGAGTGCCTTAATTGTGTCAAAAAATGATCAAGTGTTGTGTTTTACTGCTTGCTTTTAGTCAATATTATTCATTGTGAATTGGTAGCCAGTTTTGCCGAACGGCCATTTGTTGCATGCAATTAGCTGCCTGATCTTTGGGAGCAAATTCAAAAGAGTAATACGTAATCTACATTCTGCATTACCGACTCTCGATGAAGCTGATTTTTCCGATTAACTGCTTTTCTTATCGCCATTTCATCACCTGCTTTTTGCCTTTTTTGAATTCGTATTTAAAAAACGAGAATGCGCAGTGATCCACTCTTTGGTAAAAAGTGAATTTTCTGTCAATAAAATCTAGCCAATTCCAACAAGTGTCCTGTTATGTTTACACTACCATATATAAATTTTGACAAATTGCCAGAGTCAAGAAAAAAATTTTTTTATTTAGTTTGAGACGTTTTGATTTTATCATTTTTATCATATTCAAATAGATTATTTATTCAAATAGAATACATTGTATTTGAATAAGATGGGAAGACAAAACGTCTCTAGCTAAAGTTTCAAACAAATAGAATAAAAATGTTTTATTTTCTTGGCCCTGGTTTTAGTCAAAGCTTTCTGCATCCTGTTTTTCTGCCACACTATATAAATTGCTTGAAATTGTTGTTTCGTAAGTGATTTAAATACCGAACGGTTGTTTTTGCAAACCTATTCAGTTGCCTACTTGGTGTTCAAGGTTAAAAAAGGCACGGTGTAAAGCTTCCACCGTGTGTGGTGGACAGGTGGCAGTTTGACGCGATCATCCAACCCCCCTTTGCTGCCCCTGGCCGAGATTACAGTGATTTTGGGGGGATTCTGGATAACTCGCAAATGATTCTTGCACTAAATGATTCCAAAATACTGTTTTAATGATGAATGCAGATAAAACCAAATTGCTTGTTTTCTATTGAACCTTTGGTGTTTTATTCTTGTGATAGTTCGCCGTATTTTGAAAGTCTTATTTTTAAAATTGTAACATCGCATCATAAACAATATCATTATTGTATTCAGTTTTAATAACTAATAATTTCTGTACAGAAATGTTGGTGTTTCATTATTTTTTAGTATTGGTGTTACGCTGTGTAAATTAATTTAGGTAACTCCGTGCAGTGTATATTTTTAACCACTGTATATTATAATGTCCTTGGCTGCAAGCTTGTAATAAAAATGACGGTATGACATCAATAATACGTGTTTTGTGCTAATATTGTCGTATTCATTAATTTCTAGTACAGGGTGGGCATAAGTTTCCATACATAGGAGAAATAAACATTCGTATACTTGACAAATTTTTATTTACATAATGTGCTCTATATGACTACCATTGTTTTGAATACACATTACACATATTAATGCGTGTTTCCCATTGTTGATGCATTGTGTAAATTAAAATTTGTCGAATATACGAATGTTTATTTCTTCTATGTATGGAAACTTATGGCCCACCCTGTATAAAAAAAAAAAAAACTACTAAGTTTTATTTTTCTCATGCTAACTCACTATTTCTGAAAACGTAAAAAAATGTGATTCTTTTGTATATTTTTGATCTTTTTTCATAAATGTAATTTTCATACGTGATTAGTATTTTTTTTTACTGAATTGGATTGGTGTTAACAATTCCTAGTATATTTGTTCCGAACTGCGATATTAGTATATGGTGTATATGGGTGAGATAGGTTTAGGGAACAGAACTTCAGTAAACTAAATTTCTTAACTTCAACGGTTTTTCAATGTATAAAATAATTATTTAAAGCTGTTTTCACTGACAAAGAAATAATTTTATGCTTATTTATTATTTTGCAGTATGTAACACATGTGTAACATTGTCTCTTAGCGGTGAATATTTCCCCCATTATCTCTAAGATAATCAAGCACAAAGACAAGACATTGTAATAGCAAGAACTCATGGGTAATATGCTAATATTCAAGGTTAAACGTTGTTGTCACTAGAGCTCTAACATCTGCCACCAGAGGGCGCTGAACCCCCGATTTTTATCGAATTTATTAGAATTTTTTTGACACATTTGCAAACAAATTGTACCATCTAGCAAGACGTTTTTACTTGTTTTCTTTTTTTTTGATTATTTATTGCGCATATTGAGCACCTGGACAAAATTTCTTAACAGAAAACTGTTGATAATTGCGATTACAACAAAGTAGAATGATGCATGATATAGCCGAAAACAGTTCCTTCCATTCACATAACAAAGGTGGACGTTACACTCCAGATACTTAAAATTGTTACTTGTTAGTGAGTGATGTCTTTTTCATGCTGGTGCAAAGCTTACATCTTTGACATTTGTCTGCTTTGATCATTGAAAAGTACCTGAGTTCATGTTTAGCAAAAAGTACCTGGTTGCAAGTTTAGCCTAGGCCCTCGAGACACCACACGTCAGACACGAATCCAACTTTTCCTACTACACTGCTAAAAAGTAAGCTAGATTCTTATTTTGAATTATTATTTATTATTATGGAACAAACATGACTTGACTTTTTGAGTAATCAGCCTACAAGGCATATTCCTTATAAATCAGCACAATTACTGCTAAGGATCAATGTAACGTATATGTTACATAAAATTCAAACCTAAAAACAACCTAGCTGAAAAACTCACAGAAGCTGAATCGAATTAGGTGAGTTTCACTTAGGTGGTCCAACTTCACATCCACTGCGCAACCTAACTTCAACTCACAACACCTACTTACCTGAATTTTCACTCATTTACTCAACCTATTTTGACAACGCAACAGATTAGTGTTGTCATCAAGTTTAATATTTGTGATAAATTTATATCTATCAATGTTTAGCAAAGTTTGAAACTCTTGAAAATATAAAATATATTAAGTACTATTGCAATTATATTTTATGTTACATTGTGCCTTAAAGGGTTAAGGCAATTTTTGAATTGACCAATTTGTAGACCAGGCAATTGAGACGAATTATTTGACCTTAGGTCTAAAGTTCTGGGAATTACTTCTGTCGAGCTAGTTGGTTGGAGAAGGTAGCTTTTATGTTTTTCAGTACCTCTGCTATGCTTTGAAAATGTATTTACTTGAATAAGAAAAACCTCTCTAGCAATCATTTGCACCTTAAAAGTGTTTTTTTGTTGATCACATGGCTTGTGGATAATCTAAAATAATTGTAACTGGCGAGTTTTTAATCGCATCACGCGATGGCTGTACTATTCAAAAATATTAATATCATGCTGTAGTTATTGTACAGCTCGTCAACTTCGTTTGATTTCTTCTCTAAAGTTATATAATTATTTCAAGAACTCGAGACATTTCCTAGATTAAGCGTGTTGCGTAGCAATATTTTTCAGTTTGGCCAAACTTGAGTTTTTGTACTATACCATAGAGCATAAAAATTGGACATTAGAAACATCTTCAATGAATATAAACCTATAACATTGATATACACTATACAACAGTATACATTCATGAAAAACCGTTTCGATGATGCAAATCATATAAAACATGTAATTACACCTTTCTGACTACGTCTTTTCTTAGCAAAGTTATTCGAATGCAGTTTTTAATACGAATTGACGTGCGTAGCTGTCATAAAACTTTCAGTTTTTTTCGCTGTTTTTTCTGCTAAGGTTATTTTACAGCTTACAAAGCGTTTTACTGCAGCAAACGGATTTAGTGAAAACTATAATAGTGCCCATTGCCCATCCATACGGCAGTTTAAACTTGAGATGTTTTTACTAATCGCACTGTGTCACACTATAACGGCTGTGTAATAAAATGTTTGAAAGCGAAAATAATAAATTCAAAACTAGTGGTTTTCGTGAATGGCGTTAAGCCAAATGCTGCTGTTTACATTTCGTTGCAATCAAATAATAAACATTCAAACTTCTTGTAGCAAAAATTTATTGTGATGTCTTGCAATTCCACTGTATATCGTTTTTCTCCTCTGACACTTGTGGTTGGACGAATCCACATTTTTTTGTTCCTAGTTTTCTGGTTTATATTTGACTTTTCTTTAAATTTGATGCTTGTTCAAATTCAACAATCAGACATAATTGCTATTAAGTGCCTTATTGAAGGACGCAACAACGTGACTATGATACGAGTAACCTAGATCCTGCTATCATGGTCGTAAAAACTATACTTCAGCCTTCTTGTTTTAAAGTCAAAAAATAAATTAATCAACTCATAAGTTACACCACGTGTCTGTCAGGGGGTGGTTAGTTTAATATTTGACTTATCAAGAAATTTTTCGTTTACCAAATGGCATGGTTGAAGGGCCTGTCATTCTTCAGAAAGACTTGTATTAGTTTAACTTTTTTGTTCATGCAATTAATTTGTCAAGATAGAGCTTCATGCTATCTTTTTTTTATTACAATGGTAAATGCCGTTTCTGAAGCTGTGAAAACCATCTGACCTAAAACGGAATCGAACCAAAACCAACCACATCAGTTACAGACACGCCGCTCTAGAAACCATTAGAATTTAGGCATCTGCTAAACTGCAAATGGTTCGCCTTGCTAAAATTTGCCGTGGTTAAAGCTTGCCAAAATTTTTAAAATTTACAAAAAAACGACTTAACTCGATTTTGATTTTTAACCAATAGTTGTGCTAGTAATTGTTATACGATTGTGGTCGTGAAATCAGTAGGGTACGCACCAGATGTCAGCCTGCCTCGCCTCGTAGATGAAGTCTAAAAAAGTTTGCGACTAGATGTAAAAACGCAGTTGCGTACATACCTAGAAGCGAAGCTGTGGGTACAATATCAAAACCAATGTGATTTCAAAACAGATTAAAAGTGCTTGACCAGTGTTGAGTAAGGTATGACAGGGTCAAGTTAGTTAAAGCCCCTTCCCCTTACGCAAGCCATTTAGAAAATTTAACCCAAATACGTATGCTTTTAAAAGTGTTTTGAATTTGATCAGAAAGTGGATAGGCTGAAGAGATTTAATTATGTAGAAGAGCTTCCAAATCTTAGCAATTAGTAGTGTCAAATGACTCTACAAACGTGCCAATTGTCCTCCAGCTCGTTCAATTGGCTATTTTTTCAAAAACCTCACAAAAATTGCTTGGCATTTGGGGCTTCAACGAGACGCATACAAACTGCAGCGGTCTGTGAAACGGACATAAATTTTAGCTTTGGGTTCAAGCGCCCCCTTCCCCGTTTAGCAAAATCCTTGTTACGAGCCTAGCTAGGACTTCTGCCGTCCCATTTCAAAAATAATAGAAGCAATTTTAGCATTCTATAGCACATGATAGGCTCAAACGGAAACGTAATGTTAGGTTCAAAGTTCAAAAGCAGCCATGTAATCAATTTCGCATTAAAATTGTAATCATTTGGGCAGAATATATCCAGTAAGTAAAAGAAAAATTGCAAGCAATTAGACTTGGTTTATTTAAGACACAAATAACACTTAATATTAACAATTCAACACTGTTTAGCAAAAGTAAAACAGCGAGCATCGCACAGAGCAGAAAGCATTCGAAGCTCTGCGACAAACAATAGTTCAACATCCCGAATTCTGGAAAAAGGGGACGGGAGAAAAATCCCTCTCTCGTTTACCTCTCTATAGATCCGCTCCCTTCAGGGTCGTTTAAACTGATCAATTAACACAGTAGCCAAAGCATGTGTAAAAAAAGTTTTACGAAATCGCTCTTTCACTAGCCTTCGAATGAGCTCTTCCTCTTGAAGGTCCTTGCGAATGTTCTGGGGATAAAGAACTGGGAGATTGCGATTTTGTACGAAGCTCTGTTGACTGGTTGTCCACGTTCAAGTCGTTATTGATCTCGTTAGCCATGAAAGCTAAGTTCGTGTTTCTTTCGTTGCCATCGTTATTATTTTCCGCGTCTGAGTCTGTTGGGAGGATTCCGTACAGGTTTTCTCTTCTTTGGTTATCCCGAAAAGTCCGTTGGGGTTCAAACGGCGACCCCCGCAGGTTAGAACCTGCTTTTAATTTGAAATCTTCACAATGTGATGTAGAATCAGGCGCAAGAAGCTGTACTGTTGGATTTACTAGGTCAATTGAGGATACGGTTTTGTCATTATGGCTGGACGGTGGAACTTCGATTACAACTTCACAAATTGATTCGTTTTCTGCTGTTTTTTCCCCATTTTGATGGTCGCAATTGATTAGTTTGTCATAGCCAGGTGGAGAGGAGTCACTGTATTTCGAATCCCCGTTTGGTGACGTCTGCGAATGTAACATTCCACTGCCGCTCGAAAAGGAGTCGCTGTCGCTTCGTTTTTCTTTTTTCTCATCCGGTTTCGGTGTGTACATTATCGCTCGAACTTTCACAACAGAACGCCACCACCTCTGAATCTTAATTGCCGACATTTCCTCCTGCTTTCGTTTCAGAGTTGTAGTGATAGGCTCGTATGATACTTTGGACAGATTGGAAGCCATGAATTTTTCCTCCATTTGGGAACGCAGCCCTTCTAATTCTTCCGACTCTCCTAAAACTCGTTTAGTGAGCGCAAAAAGGACATCCAAGCAGTGTAGACGGTCGTTAATGACCATAGGTAGGTCC
Source organism: Trididemnum nubilum (assembly GCA_963965965.1). Classification (NCBI taxonomy): domain Eukaryota; kingdom Metazoa; phylum Chordata; class Ascidiacea; order Aplousobranchia; family Didemnidae; genus Trididemnum; species Trididemnum nubilum. The sequence continues at coordinate 13,870,202 of OZ014476.1, read as the reverse complement.
ATGGCGATTAAACTGCTGCTGTTGGGTTTGGGGACACGAAGAGGGTCGGCTAAACTGTCTACGAAATCCGACAAACTCGCATAGTCGATAAACTGGGTTGCTTTTGGATCAAATCTTTCCCACACTTCATAGAACATTTCAAAATCTAAAAAAAAACAGTTTGTTTGAAATTTGAAGAAAAAATTCATTATCCGTTTTCATTCCACCAAAAAATTGCACTTTTGATAAAAATCTAAACGAAAAGTGAAAAATTAAGGTAACCTTTAACTCAAAACATTAATAATTTTTTTGCTTACAAAAGAGAACACTTGTATCGCCAAAAAACAAAAAAAAATAGTTCCATAGTCAGCGTACCGTCTTCGCCAAGAGGATCAGTGCTTTCTTCAGTTGCAACTCCAAAGTTTTCCAAGATAATTGCAATGTACATATTAACCACAATTAGGAAAGTGAAAATCAAATATGTGACGAAAAATATGACAGCCACAGTTGAGTTGCCGCAATCTCCAGAACCATTGGGATTTCCATTGGGTAAGTCAGGATTACAGTCAGGTGGATTATCGAGCATGGGGCTCAGCAATTCAGCCCATCCTGTTTAAAACAAACGCAATTGAATGAAATGGGCTTTGATATGGGTGAAAAGAAGAGTGGTAGAAATCTCGCCGACTATGCCTCCAATCAATTATTGACTATGGGAATATGCAAATTTAAACCTAACAAGCAAATCGGTGATAATTTTTCCCAAAGCACCACCCTGGACTCGAAGTTTGCTTAATTCCATCCTACAATAAATGCGCTTCCCTAAAATCAACAGATCACCAGAAATTGTGAAGGGTTTGATGCCCTTAATTTTTGCTTCGATATAAGCGTTGTTTTGCCCTTATTTTGCAATTGAAAAAATTAAATCTTCTTCATACTAATTGTTTTGCATTAATAGAGATTATCAAGTTGGCGAGGCCTATTTTATATTCATTGCACATAGGCATCTCACAATTCAAAGATACGCCGAAGCATGAAACGAATTAACAGGGTCCATGTACACATCAGACAGCCTGGAACACACGGTGCATTACAAAAAAATGTTACGTAACAAACGTGGCGAGCAGCTGAAAACAATACGCCTTATTGAACCAGGCCAGGAACTATGCCCCAGGCCAACTCTAGATTTTGCTTGAAAGCCTTGTTTAAAAGAAAACCTATACCTGCCGACGTGGTAATCATGAATAAGCAAAGGAAAGAGTTAATAAAAGTTTCGAAATTGAATAAATCATCGATTCCCGAACCCCGCTGCACAAAAGCAAACTGAGACATACCAAATATGGAATAGATGAACCTGCAAAGCAATACACGGCATATAGAGTAGATCAGCTAATTAATTTTACCTCAAAGTGTTTTTTTCTGAAATAAACTGAAATAGGGAAGAGGCTTTGCCATACCAAATAAAAACAAAGCAGCAGAGCAAATTCGTAAGATATTGCGAATCATGAGCTTTTAGATCTTGATGAGGAGTTAATGATAAACTGAAAACGTTCAAGTTATTTGACGTAAAAAATGCGTAATGCCGCGTGAAAATTTGCTTGTTATTGCTTTCATTTAACTGCTAAATTTTGATCTATTGTATAAAAGTTCGTTCATTTACGAGTAGGCCTACGAGCTATGAACCAGGCACTCTGCATTAGTCTTGCCACACGAAACGCAAGGGATGTGGAAGCGGCAATTTTTGAATCGCTTCCGCTTCCACCCTTACCGCTTCCACTTGATGACGTAATTTCTGCTTAAAATATTTTGATGATAAATTTTTTGGCAAAATTTTTTTCCAGATAGGTCAAAATAAACTAGCTTTGTTATCATCATCCAAAAACATTATATAGAACCAAATTGTATTCAGTGGTTTGTCATCGGGAGGATCTGCGCATGGGCGTAATCAGGAATAACTTATTTCACCTGCAACTGCGCTGTCAAGCGCAAATCTTTACGTAGTTGTAATTATGTAGCCCTGGGACAATGCTTCCACATTTGCAGAATTTAGTTTTTTTTAAATCACTTGTTTGCGCATGTGGTTGACACCAAAATTTTGCTAGCAACGAGTATTTTAAGGACAGCAAAATAAAAAAAAAACATTGCAAGAATTATGTGGTTATACACAGTACTTTAATAGAACAATTCTTGTCGAAAACAGTACTTAACAAATAACTATAGATGGGAGCTTGCTGAAGAGCAAATCCTTTGAACGACCGACGCAAATATCTACAGGTTTCAACAAAAACTTATGCCCTAGCTTAAGCCGTTTAAAAAATTAACTTTGGAGATTCCATTTTGGAAATTTCCGGCGAGTTGGTACCCACAAACTCTCTCAAAATATTTCTTTCTTAAACATCTACAAGTATCAAAAAACAAAACAAAAAAAACTAGCAATCTAGCACAAACAGTTCAACAAAAAATTGATTTTTGGGGGTCCATTTGGGGAGGGGTTCCTTGGGGAGTGGTAACCCAATATTATGTCAAAATATTTTTCTCTGTTAAATGTTAACCGATATTAAAAAAAACTAGCGCCATAGGTTAAACCGTTGGAAAAAGTGATTTTTGGGGATCCATTTGGGAGGGGTTTGCTGGAGGGTGGTAACTCAACATTAGTATTTATCTCTAAATGTTAACTGATATCAAAAGCAACTAGCGCCCTCGTTTATGTCGTTCAAAAAGTGATTTTTGCGAGTCCATTTAGGGACCGCCGGAGTAGTACCCCCCGAACTCTGTCAAAATATTTGTCTCTTAAATATCTACTGAAATAAAAAAAAACTGGCACCCTACGTTAAGCCGTTCAAAAATTGATATTGGGGGATTCCAGCTGGGGGTCCCCGAGAGGGTGGTTACCCCCCGGACTATGTCAAAATAGTTGTCTGTTGAATATCTACTAATATCAAAAAAACTGACACCCTAAGTTAAGCCGCTCAAAAAAGTGATTTTTGGGGTTCCATTAGGGGAGTTTCCGGGAGGGTGGTATCCCCAAACTACGTCAAAATAATTGTCTGTTAAATATCTACTGTTATCAAAAAAAACTGGCACCCTAGCTTAAGCTGGTCAAAAAAGAGATTTTGGGGGTCCCGGGGGGTGATACCTCCAAACTATGTCAAAATATTTGTCTGTTAAATATCTACTAATGTAAAAAAAAAACTGGAATCCTAAGTTAAGTCGTTCAAAAAAGTGATTTTTGGGGGTCTCCGGGGGAGGTACCCCCAAACTATAAGAAAATAATTGTCTGTGTCAGTAAAATATCTGCTGATATCAAAAAAAAACTAGCGCCCTAACTTATACCGTTCAAAAAAGAGATTTTGGGGGGTTCCTGGGGGAGTGGCCCCCCAAAAAAGTCGGGAGACAAAATTACGTTTGCAACTCAACAACTTTACACAAAAATTGGAATTTCATGTTTTGCGATTTAGGGGAAGAGCGTTAAAGAATTACGAAGAAAAAAAGAAAAAACCTCATTGCGGCCAAAAGTGGGTTCGTAGGGATGAAAGGGGTATCTTGAAACATATAACCACGTGACATATTTTTTGCTGAACCTAAGCCGTTTTTGAATGTGATCGCTTTTTAAGCCAAAATTTTAGGGCGGGTTTCGGGTCCTAAAACCAAACCCACGTGACTAATTGCCTCGAAATTTGGTACAAACATGCAACTTATTAATCTCAAAGTGCTGTCAAAATTTCATGAACCTAGATCAAACCGTTCTCGAGTTATAAGCAAAAGTCTGAAACCTCGTCCTCTTTAGTTTAAAAATGGCCGAGTAAAAACGAAGGAACACTCGACGCGAGCGTCGGTAGTTCCAATTAAGACAAGCATTATAACATCATGTTTAAAAGTAAACAAAATTAAAATTTGTTTGAGCGACGTTATGATGCTCTCCTCTGTGTACTTTTCAAGAATATATTATCGCAGAGAAAGAAATTAAAATGCTGGAACTGAAAACTTTGTTTATGTTGGTAAATGCTGTTTCATACGAGTATAGCCCCAAATTTTGTTTATACGAGTATGGCCCCCAAAAATGGGCAAAGCCCCATTTAAAAGGATTTTTGAGAAAATCTTTAAAGTTAAGCACTAAAGCAGAGAATTTTTGAATACTTGTAATTTTAAACTTAAGTTGGTTAGTTACATGGCTCACCTCTGAGTTGATAGGGGTGGGGCTGTCCCGGATCTAAGTGAACCCCAAGCTTTTAAACATGTTTCTTTGCAAATGATGATTGATCAAACATTCACTTTTCGTCGTATATTTTTTAAACAATTGCACCACATTCAAGTTTTGACGTTCGATATGAATGGCCAAAGCGGAAGCGGTATAATTTGCCGCTTCCACCGCTTCCGCTTCCACATGCCTGCCAAAACGCACAGCAACTTTTCCTAGTTTATTTGCAACGCTTTTATTGATCTGAACCACCACACAAGTCCACGACGGTAAAACCATTAGCTCCAATGTGCAATAAGCAGTAAGTGTCTTTCCCAAAGACACATTACGCACATTCAGTTTGGAAATACGCATTACCCACATTCCCGTCAATTGAAACGTGAGCCATCAACCTTTAGATCACTAACACTGGGTCTCATTAAACATTTTCGCTTTACCTCGCCTGCCGTTGTGCCAAATTATGGGCTAGTGTTAACAAAGAATCTAAAACGTTCAGTTGGTATGCGTTGGAAAAGAAAATTAAAAAAAAATTAGTTAAACAGAACCATGAACAGAGCCGAATCTGAAATCTTCACTCTCTCGTACTAAGAAATATCTGATATCACTTATTAATGCGCAAACATTGGTTTGCTGCTAAATGAGAAGGAGCACCTTGACTCGATAACCGATTAAACGGTTCTTCGGTGCTCCCTGCCAATCACTTTGACTGTGTTTGTTTCAATGCATTTTTTGCTCTCTGTTTCATTTGTTTGGTTTGTGAATTGGTGAAACAAATCTCTCTCTGATCTTTAGTCCAAGATCTTGAAGTGCTTGGTAATCGCAGAGTTTATCCGTGCTCCAATTCTTCCGAAGGGATCGGAAAGCACCCGCCAGCAGCCACGCTCGACAAACTCATGTTTTATTATACTTTAGTTTAGACACAAGAAAAAAACAGTAATTGCAATGCAACTTAACTTACATTACTAAAACCAAAAGCAATCCGATGTTAATGAGTGCTGGTAAAGACATCATCAATGCAAATAGTAAAGTTCGGATTCCTTTAGCTCCTTTTATCAAGCGGAGAATGCGACCGATTCTTGCCAAACGAATGATTCGAAATAGTGTGGGCTAAACAGATCACACTGTGTTAAAAGAACGTGTCGCATTTGTTGTAACCATCTCCCGTACCTTTTTCTTCCGACTTGGTGATTGTGAATACGCGTAGAAAACCTTTTTTCACCAAAGGGTCTAATATTCCATCGCATTTTCAAATTTTCAAGATAAAAACTTTAGGTACTGCATTTCAAAAACCTGGTTCTAGACGTTACGCTAAAAAGTAGAGCTGCTCAGCTCAAAAACCATATTACGATCCGTTCACGACTTTTCATTCGGTTTTGATTATTTTTGTTTTGTATCATGTTTTTAGTTCAAAAAACGCAATCGAGTTAAGTGTGCTTTATGCCCAAAAAAACCTAATTGCAAAAAAAACTACTCAAATATTCCTACACAATAGATGCAGTATGCGTAACTTAGCTATTCGTAAAAAAAGAGAAACCAATAGTTTAAGCAGCACTTACCTGTACAAAATACTTGCTTATAAGCTCGCTCATTGTGCTACCGACAATCGATAGGATCACAACAACAAAATCAAAAACGTTCCAAGCATTCTTGAAGTAGTGATGACGTAGAGCAAACATCTGGAAATAGTACATCATTTTTGAAAAAGCAGGTTGTATAGTTATAGGTACAAAACGTAAAACTTCAAGCTTTAAGACGGGTTTGTGCTTTTACGCTAGGTTAGTGTAGCTTAGTTTCCACTATTCGTTCATAATATCTCTGCGACTCTGCTCAACCAGCTTAAACTGCTGCCAAGATTTGAGCAAAGCTAAGGAGATGGAATGTTCTAGCTACATACGAGTATTTATTCTCGCATAACCGGATAGCGTCAGATGCTAGCTGTAGGACGGTTCGCGCGCTTTTCATTGCGATAACTATTTCGTGTTTAGAGGTATCCGAACCCGTTTTCGAGTTTTCAGTGATCCAATGTTTGTGTGGATTTCTTCGAATTCTTGTCTACTGAATTCACTGTTTGTTCGAAGCCACCAAGAAGAGATAATCATCGTAAAACCCCTTATCGAAAGACGCAACAACGTGACCAAGGTGCGGGCTGAACCCTGATCATGTGATGAGGGTCGTCGTAGCAACAACGCCTTTGGAGTCTTGTCCACGTGACTGTTGCTGGAGCATCAGCACAGCATGTTTTACCACTAAGCCTCCATCGTCCTATGGATTTGTTTCGGAGCGTGGCAGCATATTGAATTCTGGATGCTCTACCTGGCTTTATAAATAGTGTTTAAGGTCAGCATCCAACCTATGGCCACATAATGAGCAAGATTCAAAGTCTAATCAGTTTGCAGACACACCACGTTAAATTCTTTGCTGTTTTCGTACCTTGATAATAGCTTCACCGGTAAAAATAGCAACGAAGACATAGTTGATGTATTCCAGTATGTTGCCAAAAGACTCCGGTTGTCCATGGTGTTCTATCATCATTGTGACCATGTTGGCAATAATAAGTATCATAATTGTAATTTCAAACATTTGGTGAGTGACAATGTCGAAGACCCAAGCTTGCAACTTGTTCTGGAAAGTTGTAATAATTACACCTTTGTCCACAAAATTATTTGGCCACCAGACATTAATGAGACCTTTGCTATCTTTTGAGTCCAGCTGCCACATGCCCACCTGTCTACCACGCACGGTGAAGGCTTCACACTGTCCCTTTTATCGCTAAACGCTAAGCAGCGAAGCTGTGAATATCAATTTTCACGGTGCTTGCCTGAACCTAATCGGGAATCCAACGCGAGTCTACTGTTTCAGTAGCAGACGCTCTATCCACTCAACCACTGATCTTTTATGTCAACAATAAACATTATTAAATTGGAAAAGAATTGGATTAAGCAAAAAACAAAACTCTTTTTTGTACATACTTTAGAGCATTGCCAAGAAAACAAGCGGCCAAGAAAACAGCACAATCCATTGCGCTCTTTGTGAAAAAAAAATGATCACAAGCGCATATTTTTTGGCCTGGGTTTCTCAACAATGATTGTCAAATGCAGCACTCAACCGTTTTACATGAGGCATTGCAATGGTTTGATGAAAATTTCAACACCATTTTGTCATAAACATTGGTTATTGTATCACAGAGGCTTGTATCACGAATAGTGTTACCTTATAAAAGTATTCATAACAACCGTGATATCTTTTATGACGAAACGGTGTTGATTTTTTTCATCAACATCATTGCAAACCCTCATGTAAAAAGGTTGACTGATAGAAGTAGGCTTAATTGAAGCAACATATCAAATCCATAAATTTGCTTCTTTCAGGTTTCGGAAGACAACCTAGTCGTTAAAATGCGTAGTATGAAAATGCTTTTTGATTAGTGATCAGATGTAGATTATGAAAAACAATTAATGATTTTGAATGAAGTTGATTTGCATTAGTGCTGGTGAAAAACTCCAGCAAGCTTTTGCCACCACACTTTACTACTGCGCCACAAAAGTGGCTAAAAATCATGAAACAACAACACCAATGCAAAGCCTCACGTAAAATTGCAGAGTAACAACAAATACAAAACAACCATGTACTGTAACGTACCTTTGGTCTTGGAACTGGTTTTTGTGGCTTTTTCGAACCAAGCTTTTTCATGGCGTTGTAATATTTTCTCTGTTCCTCTGTCATAAAGATATCTTGGCCGCCAAGCTTCTTCTTTTGTTGATTGAAATTATCAATAATCACACCAATGAAAAGATTCAGAGTGAAAAAGCTTCCAAAAACTAAAACAAAATATTTGCTGTAATAAGCAGTTGATAGAACTTCGTAAAACAAAGTTTTGGATTTGGACCGATGGAAAAAAAAACTTTACAGATCAATATCAAATCAAATCTTTTAGTGTACTGGCTGTATTACACCAAAGCGCGTAATGAGTTGGTGGGGCCCATCTTCGCCTTTTGCACCTGCAGACTACACAGCTCCTTTTGAAGAAATGTTGCAGCGGTGGCAAGCCGTTGGCAACACTGTGTCCGATTTGACCGGCCCGAGGTTTGAACCTCTGACCTTTCGCTTGAGATTTCAAAGAAGTTAAGCCAGCATAGGCGGATATAGCCTTTGGAGTTAGAGGGGGATAATTTCAGATTTAGTATGCACAAATTAAAAATATTCAACACAAATATATAAACATAATGCAACACAGATGAAAATTTAGACGGGTTAGGCATTCTGGCACTTTAGCATCTCCACCTACAATATAGCCACTACTCATCAGTTAAATCCTAACTTTCAAGCTTATCTCATTAGTAGTACTTTAATAACAACACTAACACAAGATGTCAGAAAGGCTCCGACAGTTTTTTTTTTTGGTAATTTTATCCAATAACTAAATAGTTTGGCATCTACAAAAACGATATAGAATATCAGCATCTAAAAAATCAGGCCAGTTTTTTTGCATCGTTTCAGCGAGATTTGAAATAAAGAAAACGCATTAAAATCATTCTTTCGTTATAATTCTTACCTATAACCCGCCAGTTGGCGCTAGTCTGTTCGTCTTTGGAGCGGGAAGTCTGAAATTCAAATCTCGAGCCGGTCAAATTGGACACAGTGTTGCAAACGGCTCGCCACCGCTGCGACGCTCTTTCGGAAGAACCTGTGTTGCCCAGGCGAACGCGGAGATGAACCCTGGTAACTCGTTACACGCTTTGGCGTAATATAGCGAGTATAATGAAAAGATTTTTATCTTACCTATGAAGGCCACGAAGTAATAATAACTCCCAAAACTTTTTTCGAATTCTGGTTGCTCATCTTTCCCAGTCATATCAACAGCATCATACATGATATCCATCCAACCTTTGAAAGTCGCAATCTGCAAAGCCAAGGAAGCCGTTTTAGATCAAACTTAAGACAAAGTTGTGATGACCAATAGAAAGAGAACTTTTCTATTTAAAGAAGATTTAAACTGATACACTATTATAATTAAATAAAAATTACAATCTTTCTTAATTCTATCTCAGCGTCATTGTGCTTGAGCTTGTGGGCAACACAGCGTTTTCGAAGAAATATTGCCTTTGGGAGCGATTTTCTTGTCGAAACCATGAGGAAATTTGCCACCATTTTGAACCATCCCAAATTTGGGAGAAGAACCGCAACACCATGTAGAATTGAAGACGCAACGTTGTGCGATTTAAAGAAAAATTTGCAGCAGATGGCGAGTCGTTGGCAACACGGTGTCCGCTTAGACATGCCATGGAACCGAACCTCAGAACTATCGTTCCAGAGACGATCGCCTTGGATATGGATTTAGCGCTTTAAATAATCATTTGGATAATTTTTTTTCGGAAAATTGTATTATGATATTCATGACAATATTTGTAGTTTTATCAAGACTTCTAAAACCAAGTATAAATACCGAGACAAAAAATACATTGAACTAACCTGCAAAAGGGAAAGGTAACCTGCCAAAGAGCTGTCAAACGTCAATTTTGAGTTTTTCCAGCGAATTTCTTCGAATCCCATGCCGTGAAGTTCTTCACACGTGCTTCTAAATATAACAAAATATTTTTCAACGATGAAAAAGCTTAGTGTTTTACGCGCGTATAAAAATTGTTCGCAGATGTAAAAAAATTAACGCGAAGCGGTTTTAGCATTCGTGCTCAAACCATCGAGCATAAAAAAAGTTTACGCCGCATATTTTTTGACGCGCCTGCTCTACAAGCAGGCAAAAATTTTTCGCGTGTTCGGTAAAAGTAGCTAAGATGATAAAATTCAGTAAAGTTTCTAAGTAATTTTAAATTCAACAATGATTAAATTGATATCTTTTTCTACAATTTGAAATGCATACCAGTATTTAAAAAAAGAAAATTATTCAATTATTTTTTTTCATTTTTAACCACTAAACTCTAACGATACCTTTTAGGCTTTAATATAATAAAATTTTAACAGCTGTAGAAATATGCTTATTTTTCATATTTTATGGCTTTGGCTGTAGTTCGGAAAAAACATTAAATGAAGTAATGACAGAAATTACTATCCAACACTAACAAAACACAGTCTTTTACAAATCCATACTTTTCTTACTTGTTTATTTTTTCAATAAACCTGGTTTCATTGTCATGGTACGAGAAATTCCAACGTGGAAGTCTCTCTTTTGAAGTAATGTTCATGCACTTGAAGAAACGTCCGGCAAAAAAATTCACCCCCACGATTGAAAATATGAGCCAAAATATTAAACAGACAAGCAGAACATTAAAAATGGAAGGAATAGCACCAATCAGCGCGTTTACGACAACCTAAAGAGAACAGAGTAAGTCAAAATCACAGTTAGCGGCACTGAAAAATATTTCTTAGAGCATACTTTTTGACATTAAGGTAGTTTTAACCAATAAAGTTTTACTTCAAGAAAAAAATGAGTCTAAATGAATGTACATAATTTCCGCAGTCAGTCAGAAACATCAATGTTTTGCAGCGTTAAAACAAACTACACTAACATTTCAGTTTCCATTAAGTGTTTTCCCCCTTAACAAAGGTTGTTCAGTCTTTAAATAACAATATTTTGCCATTGGGCAAGGCGGTGTTATAGGATTACCTTCATTCCCTCGAAGCGAGACATTGCACGGAGTGGTCTGAGGGCTCGTAACGTTCTCAGAGATCGTATACTGGTGATTTGGCTCATCCCTAGCCAGTCAGCAACGAGACTGATTAGTGAAATCTAAAAACAAAAAGAGCAGCAATTAAAATTTATGGTTAAAGTTGCAAAAAGTAAACATTTTAATAGTTAAAAAAAGCAAAAGAGCGATTAGTTGTACTCAGTACTGCGTATTTTCACGTCGCGAAGAACCGACGATGGCGCTTACCCGCTTATGTGTAAAACCTTTTTTATTTACTGATTGACGCAATTATCGTGACATAAGTAGTTGCTTATATAGGTCCATTGTATTACTGGGACTTCGCGTAAGCGCGTATAGTAGCCTACCTGTGTTGTTGTTCGCGAATTTTGGCAGATGAGGATTGATTTTGCTTATAAGTACAGCACCTAACGGTAAAACCTAGAAAGTTGAAATTTGGACTTAACATAAGAATTAATGAAAGCGCCATGTGTGCCAATTTTGGGGATCCTAGGTCACGGTAATCGTGAATTGAGCCAAAAAAACAAAAAGCCGATTTTTGGCTTAAAAAGTTATTAATTCGCTTATAATTCCAAAACCATTTGACGTGCAAAGCTGAAATGTGGGCACAATGTGGTGCTTGTGAATGCTTTATGCAAACTGAGTTTGGAACCGCCCGGTCACGTGACCAAAATGTTACTGGCCGAAAATGGGCAGAAAGGGGACGAGTTTGAACCTACATATTGCGGTAATTACCGATATTGATGAAAAATGATTTGTGAGTTTTGAGCACACTATCAACCGTCTTTCTTTTGGTTATGTTCGTTTACCCCAACTTGAAAACTATCGGTATCTTTCTGTTTTACATCTTTTTTCTTATACTTTTTTTTTCTTTTTCTTCTGCAGCTATCTGCTTTTAGCCGCTAAACGCACTGTATTCAAAATTTGAGTCATTGAAGATATGAGGGAGGACTACTGTGCGATTGAAATCGAGGGTGCCAGGTTGAGGAAATCTCCCTCAATCGAGTCCTTCAAAATTTTGAACTTTTAAACCGTTACAGCTAGATGGATCAAATTTTCGGAATGGGTAGATGTTAAAAATAAACCAAACACGACAAAAATTGGGGGTACCACGATGGGGGTTTCCCCCCAAACGATCCCTCCAAAATTCAAACTTTTTAATCTTTTAAGCTGGACATTCGAAATTTTTAAGGTACACAAATATAAAACAAAGACGAAATTTGAATCAATTTAAGGGTACCAAAATGAGGATCTCCCTTAAACGGTGCCGCCTAAAGTCAAACTTTTTATCCACACATTCTAGTAGACTCATGCAATTTTCAGAGTTGGCAAATATGAAGAAAAGATAAAGTTTGACAAATTTTGGGGGTACCAAAATCAAGGAATCCCCTCAAACAAGGATGCCAAAATTCAAACTTTAACCACTTACGCTGGATTGATGAAATTTTCAGAATAGGTAAATATTAAGGAAAGATAAAAATTGACAAATTTTGGGGGACCACAATGGGGTGCCCCTCAAACGAGGACACCAAAATTCAAACTTTTTAATTGTGTAAGCTAGACACATTACAGTTTCAGGATACGCAATCAAATATGAAGGAAAAATCAAATTTGACAAAATTTGGGGCACCAAAATGGGGTCCTTTAAAATTCAAACTTTTCAACCATTCAAGCTAGACACATGAAAGTTTCAGAATAGGTAAATATAAAAGAAAAAGAAAATCAGAATAAGTAAATAAAATATGACTAATTTCAGGTGCCACAATTGGGTAGTCCTCTTAAAACGGGTGCTTCAAAATTTTTGACAACTCAAGCTAGATAAATAAAATTTTCAAAATAGGTTAAAATACAATGTGAAAAACTTGGGAATATCATACTGTAGGGGTCCTCCAATTATGTTGACACCTCCCTCCATTAACTGCAAAAGCTAAACCAATTTCATCTCCTGGATAGGTTAATATGAATAAAAGATTAAAGACAAAAAATTTGATTGGCCACATTGAGGAGACCAGGCCAAATGGGCCCATTAAAATTTTTTAATTTTTCTAAGGAAGTACTCCAGCTAGACATATCAAATTTTAAGAATACAGGTGGTGTTAGGCTAATGTAAGAAAAAGATAAAACATGCCTAACTTGGCAATGCCATGTTGGACAATTAGTCCTTAAATGAACTTTCAAACTATACGATGAATTCTCACAATGAATATTAATGTCACAGAAAAGCAGAAAAGTCAAACTTATGGGGATTACTCAAACATTTAAGACGTTAAAGTACTTGAGCTTAATGGCTTTGTCAGATTTAAGCTGGATGGCCGAGCTTTTTACTAAACTGTCACTTATGACGTCGAAAAAATCTTCTACTTGCCTCTTCAAAGTTTTTGATAAATTTTATTAAGAAAGCTTTTGTGATGAATAATGAATGTAATGCAACATCCTGAACGGTACAACATCCAATATGTTGGCCGTTGGGGTCGCACTGGTACACAGCGTTCTAAGAATAGGAATAGATGTAAAATACGTGCAAGTTTCTGGCTGTGGTTAGCGTTATGTTAAGTTTGGCCAATGTAATAAAGTCGCTGGAATTTTAAAGATTGCTCTATGTTATTTCAAAATAAAGTGAAAAACTGTTCGGAACTCCTCATAGCTTTTTGGTTGACGTTACTTGATTATTTCGATAACTTTTTAAGACCTTTAAACTTCGAGAGCGAATAACCTCAAAGCAGTTAAAATGAACTAAAAAAAGCGTAATGTGGAAAAGAAATAGATAACTTTTGGTAAATAGTTGTGTGACTTTAACCACTACACCTAGGTTATGGAAAACATAGAGTTGAGTAAATCAATATAAGTTTTTAATGCGAAGCCATCGTAAATTTAGACTCTGCAATATCCATTATAAATTTATACGAATCTGACTTTTTGTTTCTAAATTTTGTTTGTGTACGTATCTTTTCCCATGCTAATTGCTAAGGCAGGTATTGTTTTGATTTAGTTTTTCAATTTTGAGAAAAATCAGTAGAACTGCTCATACATGTGCTTATATAAACTTCTTCAAAAAAATATTGTTGTGGCCGGGTTGAGATGCAGATTTGATATTTAGGATAATGTGTCAAATTTTTGGTCAAGACAATGTAAGTTACAAATCCGACAATCATATTGGCAAAAGGTTACTGTCGAAATATTTGTTTTAGCATGGGTTTTGTTTGTAACCGCAATTTTAATAATTGCGTTGCCAAGTGAAGATTCTACAAACTCCTCAAAACTTGAATCGAGAGACTAAGCAGAGTAGTGAAATTTTGATTGTCATTGGGATTTCGCGTGAGCGCGTAGTACTTTTGCTTTTAATCGCGAATTTTGGCAGATGATGATTGATTTGTTCATAACAAGCAAACGATTAAACATAGAAAGTTGAAATTTGGACTCAACATGAGAATTAATGAATGCGTCATGTGTACCAATTTTGGCGATCGTACGTCACATGATCGTGAATTGACACATAATAAACATAAAAAAACGGCGATTTTTGGCTTGAAAATTAATTCACCTATAACTCAAAAACCACGTGGCGTGCAAAACTGAAATTTGTACACAATGTGGTGCTTGTGAATGCTTTATGCAAACTGAGTTTGGAACCGCTCGGTCACGTGACCAAAATGTTACAGGCCGAAAATGGGCAAAAAGGGGACGAGTTTGAACCGCTATATCTCGGTAATTACCAATACTGATGAAAAATGATTTGTGAGTTTTGAGCACACTATCAACCGTCTTTCTTTTGGTTATGTTCGTTTAGCCAAACCTGAATACTATTTTTTTTCTTTTTTCTTACTTTTTTTTTTTTTTCTTCTTCTTCGGCTATCTACTTTTAAACCACCAAACGCACTGTATTCAGAGTTTGAGCGATTGAAGATATAAGGGAGGACTAGAGTGTGAATGAAATCGGGGGTGCCAGGTTGGGGGGGATCCCCCTCAATCGGGTCCTTCAAAATTTTGAAGTTTTAAACCGCTACAAGTAGATAGGTCAAATTTTCGGAATGAGTAAATATTAAAAACAAACTAAACTTTACAAAAATTGGGGGTTCCACAATGAGGCGTTCCACCCAAACCGGTCCTCCAAAATTCAAACTTTTTAACCTTTAAAGCTAGACATGTGAAATGTTGAAGTAAAGCAAATATAAGGGAAAGATAAAATTTGAAAAAAATTTGGGGTTCCAAAATTGGGTTTCCCCCTCAAATGGGTCTATCAAAATAGGAACTTTTTAACCACTCATGCTAGACACACGAAATTTTCAGTGTAGGTAAATATGAAGAAAAGATAAAATTTGGCCAAATTTGGGTATACTAAAATGGGGAGTTACCCTGAAACGAGGTCGCCAAAATTTTGAACTTTTAAACCATTAGAGGTAGATGTATCAGACTTTCAAACTGGGTAGATATTAGAAATAAACTAAACATTACAAAAATGGAGTTTTAAAAATGGGGAGTTGCCCCAAACGGGCCTCCCAAAATTCAAAGTTTTTAACCTTTTAAGCTGGACGCATGAAATGTTTTACAAAAGTAAATATAAAAAATAAGATAAAATTTGACCAAATTTTGGGGTTGCCAAAATGGGGGATTTCCCCTTAAAACAAGGCCACAAAAACTAAAAGTTTTTAACCACAGGTGCTGGACATATGAAATTTTCAAGGCAGGTTAATATAAAGAAGAGATAAATTTGACAAAATTTGGGGCTACCAAAATGGGATCCCCCTCAAACTGGGCCACCAAATTTTTGAACCATTAGACCTAGATGGATCGAATTTTCGGAATGGGTAGCTATTAAAAAGTAAAGTAAACTTAACAACTAAACAGAATCATAAAGTAAAAATACAAAACAACATCAAAGACATAATCATAAACAAAAAATTTGCTATCGAAGACAGGAAAAATTTTTTCAAACACAATCTAACATCGAAACATTCAAATTTGAGGTCCCCTAGATATCGCTTGCGATGTCATATTCAAGTTGAGCATAATGGTTTTGATAACTTTGAGCTACATGGTTGAGTTTTTTCACGAAACTATCACCTGTGATGTTGAGAAAGCGTACTTTTTCTAATGGCTCAAGGTTTTTGAAGAATTTAATTAAGAAAGCTTCAGTCCCAAATAATGGATTTTATATACAGTGTGTTTCGAAATTAGGATCCATCCCTCTACCGCTTACATGAAGATTTTTGAAGTTTTCTTCATTACACTAGTTTAAAGTTTATTAACGTGAGTTTCTACTAAGCTATTTTTGATTTTAAATTTCTTCCATTTTCATGTCGAGTAGATGTGTTAGATAAACGCACATTGCTAATGACTCAGTGAAAACTAGATGGATTGATAAACAAAAAAACCTGAAATGCCAGTGCATTCCTAGCACTCTCACCTTCTAACCTAATCCTTCATAAAAGTATGCTGGGTGTTCATCTCAAAAGATCGTGTTTATTAAAGGGCGTATAGAAAACTACGACAGTTTATTAAGTTATTCTCATCGACCTTTGACAACGTGTGAGTGAAGCATTAATTATGGAAAATAATTATTGATTCTCCTCCTTTTTTTGCAATTCGTCAAGTTATACCACTCGAGAACGAAGGTCATGAGACAAAAACAAAAACGATTTAGTAAAAAACTTAAACAAATGCCTGTTTTAAATTTGCATAAAATAAATGCCTGTTTTAAATTCGCTTAATTTTTGCACTTTTTTTTATTTTACCTTGTGCTGTTGAGGAGGGGGCTTTAATTCCGAAACAACCGGTATACCAATACTATATGTAGAATTGCGATGCGAAAGAGCTTTTCAGAATCATACATGGCTGTAAGTTTCGTTGATGTAACGAAATTTGCATGTGAGTCGCTGGAATTTTAAAGACCGCTTTATGTTAATTCAAATGGAGTGAAAAATTGTTAAGAACTCGTAAAAAGTGCTAAGATTTGACGCTGTATTGCAAATTGTTATGGGAGCTTTTTGAATGACGTTACTCGATTATTTTTGATGACTTCGAAAGATTTAAATTTTGAACTCGAACAACCACAAAGCGATTTAAGTTCGTGAAACAAAATTTGAAAGGCTCATTTAAGTTATTGATCTGACTATCAACGACTACATTTTTTACAAAATCATTCAAAGCAATCGGATCACTATTTTAAAGCTTAATAACGTTCAGTAAAAGTTGGATAATGCCGCGAAGTCCCCAGATATCGCTTGCGATGTCACGTTCTAGTTTTATAGATACCTTTTCTAGACATCTAATTTTGAAAGCTGTTAACAACAAACCTGATCAAGTTAATGGAACGTTATGAAATTCGAAAGCAGTGTATTTCAGATTGACTTTTAACAACCACAAACACGCTTAATGCAATTGTCAAGTTCTTTAGTGCAGTATGATTAGATACTTTCGCGAAATTCCCGGATATCGTTTGCGATGTCATACTCTAGTTTTTATAAAATTTTATGTTAGGTTTTCTTTTGATAATTGCAAAATTTATTGTAGATGGCAATTCTCTTTAGTGTAGTCAGGTTACGAATATCCAAAACGCACTGCAGCATGTAAAAGTAAGTTTAACTGACCCCAACTATCAGAAAGTCCAACCAACACCACGCGTTAGTGAAGTATTTCTTAAATCCATATCCAACCCATTTCAGCAGCATCTCAAATATGAAAACGTAAGTAAAGATGCGGTCTGCGTATTTCAAAACCGCTTTCAGTTCTTTTTTGTCATTGAAATGCACATCTTCAAATGCCTAAATATGGTAAAAATACTGTTAGTGGAGCTGGTAGTAACAAAACAAGCAATAACAAAAATCTTTCATTGAAAACAACAACAAAAACTGGTTTGACTGTATTATTGTTACAGCATTCGTGAAACACTTGTACAAATCGTTTTTACACAAGCTCACTTCCCCTTTAATGCTGAACGCCAAGCAGGAAAGCTGTGAACAGTAATTTTTATAGAACCACAAATCAGTTAAAATTTAGTCCTAACAAATTCACGTTAAAAGGTCAATTCATTAAGAAAAAATTTTTAAGCACACCAGACTTAGTTTTGCGTAATATTAAGGGAAACAAATTAAGAAAAATGGCAGCCTCAGCATGAAAAATAATAGGAGCTCAGACTAACGAGTACGACGCGTCTGTACATAATCAATCGATTTTTCTTGGCCTTTTTTGTATTGCCATTGTTGATTTGTGTAACAGTTAACCATGATGCATAACAAAACACGATTTTTAACCAAACAGAAACAAATTTGTGGCACTTTTTTCTCTAATAGAGTTAGGTCCAATTTAAGAGCAAATGAGGCTGAAATTCGTAAAAATTATGAACAGCCAGCTCCAACCTCAAACTTAATGCTTCTTATAAAAAAAGTGTAATTCTGCTCTTACCAGAGCAGCACTGCTGCAAAGAATCATGAAGATAATGAAGCTTTCAAACCAAGGGTGCTCCACAATCCGGAAGCAGATCTTCCTCGCATTCCACCAGGTCCTTCCACATCCAGCTTCAACAGGAGGATCCAAACAAGGAAACTTGGCAATCCAACGCTCAGGCCAACAGGCCGACGGCTCATCTGCATTTCCGCCATCTAAATCAAATCTGTCTTCAAAGCTAGCCATATTGTTTTTTCTGCTCTGCTGCTTAAATGAGGCACGCATATAACGATCATAAAAATATAACAGCCTATCAATAAGACGTTTAGGGTTGTTTTATCCGCAAATTTAATGTATTATATAAAATACTTCCAGTTCGGTTTGCCTGTACGCACTACTGATAACACTGCTGTATACCTACAGCAAGCAGTTTTACGCACTGATATGGACTTTGCTATTTAGCTCACATTTTCCGATCTCGGCACATCTAACCAAAGAATATTTTCCAACTTTCTTTCGGCCAGGCTGAGTAATGGTTCGCACAGCAGCAGAGTCATCCCAGAAAATAAATAATTTTTCTCTAGTGTGGGACTTGAAAAATAACAAGCGAAAAAACGCTAGGCTCTTGCATTACAGACAGCTCTCAAGCTATTCTAAATACAAGGGTTCCTTTTACAGCAGACAGATGGTTACCCGATGGCAATGTTTCATTTTCTCGATTCGCTTGACGCCTTTCGTATTCGCTATTAGTCATCGTTGAAGTTGAACAGGAGCTCATGTCGCTTGAATACGAGTGCTGAAGCAAAGTTAAAAATTTAGTGCTGGAAGCTTCTAGCGTAACTACCTGTGACAGTGAATTCCCAAACACACAAGGCAAAGAAAGCAATTTCGCACTTTCAGTAATTTACACGGTCAAAGTATTAGCAAAGTTGCCTTGGTCAGGACACAGCAAAAGTCTTTTTGGTTTTCGAATCAAGCTTCCACCTGTCCACCTGTTTACAACAAAAGCTTCATGGTCCTTTTTTAAAACTGAACGTCTAGCAGGGAAGCTGTAGATAATCAAATCAAAATCAAATCTTTCATCATACTCGCAGTATTACGCCGAAGCGTGTAACGAGGCCCCTCTCCACGTCATTGCTCCCGGGCAACACAGCTCCCTTCGAAGAAATA
Source organism: Trididemnum nubilum (assembly GCA_963965965.1). Lineage (NCBI taxonomy): Eukaryota > Metazoa > Chordata > Ascidiacea > Aplousobranchia > Didemnidae > Trididemnum > Trididemnum nubilum. Next base: position 13,850,816 of record OZ014476.1, on the reverse strand, counting down.
TCGCAACGGTGGTGAGCCTTTGGCAACACAGTCCGATTAAACTGGCCTGAGATTTGAACCTAAGACCTTCCGCTCCGGAGACGAACGCGTTACCGCTTGACCCACTGGCCGGTAAGCTGTAAACACCAATTTTTAATAGTATGAAGTTTGACCCGACCGGGTGTTGCTTCTATAAAAGACGGTTTTGTTCTACTTATTCGAAGTGGTTTCGACCCTAGTATATTTTCAGTTGCACATAAACAGCACGAATAAGAGAAATGTCAATTGAGACTGGTTTTTCCACTGGCAAAAGCAGAAAGAGGAGGACACGAAAATCATTTAACCAAAAATGCAAAGCAACGCATCAACAATTTTTTAAACCACTAAAATCGCAGCTAAAGGTGACCAATTTAAATTTTTTAATGCTTGAAACCATGGGCGTAGAAGCTCAAAAGGATTTGGGGGGGCGCCAAACTTTTGCCAGAAAAATGACATTGAATTTTGCCCGGAAAGCGATCGGTTTTTCTGTCCAAATTAAGGTGACCTCCAAAAACAAAAAAAGGTCTTCACTGAAATTGAGACGGTTTGATGAATATTAAATTGCCCAAAATTTTGATGCAAACTTGCCCAAAAAATATGAAATTGCCCAAAATTTTGATGCAATATTGCCCAAATAATATAGAATTGCCTGAAATTTCGACACTTTGAAACCAAGCGGCGGGGCCAGTACCCCCCGGACCCCCCGCCTCCTACGCCACTGCTTGAAGCGCGGCGCAGCTACCGCAGCAACTGCGGAGATGACGCTTTCGCTTATAAATTGCGCTTTGCCGATTTCCAAAAGTAAACGATTGATTATAACGGAAAATCGCCATCCGGGCTGTTGTCTATAACTCTCTGGCCACTGTATTTTTTATTACGCATACTTGGCTTGACTTATCTTTATGCTACAGAAAACCAATAAAAACAGCTGATTTTTTAGCAAAAATACAAACTTAGAAGCCTACTTTTTACGTTAGTATCATTGGTGCAGAATAGATATATTGTACAAACAATTATGAGCAAACAAAATGTTTTGAAGAAAGTGATTTGTATTTTGAAGATGGTACAGCAATTACATGTAAAGTACTTACCCGAGAACTGCAGAGACTGGAATTATCATCATGATCTTCGTCTGAGTCGCAGTGATCAAAATCAGACTCTAAAACTGCTCGAGGAACTTGAACGTTGTCCTTTAAAATCAAAGTTTTGATTCAAATTTTACTTTTAGCTCTAGTACAGCTCCACCGGATGTTAAAAATCGGACAGAAATCGGATAATCCGATAAAATGACACCAATTGCGGCCCAGTTATGGGAATACCAGTCCCATGACACAAAAAGTATTCTTTTCATTTTAAAAGCTGCAACAAAAACATCACTGCAGTTTTGTTCTACAGGTTGTACTGTAGTGTCAGATTTACACGGCCTAACTTCTACTGTAATGCAGTCAACTGCTGTATTGGCTGAACACAGTGTATAATGTATACATTTTGCATATTTATGTTTATTATTGTATATTTTATCGTTGAGCGAACCTGTGTCAAATCATGCTCCACTACATATTGTATTCTTTCTATTCTGCTACTCTTTTTACTTGTCCAATTTGGTAAATTCTAGTACAGATTTTTGGTATAATGTTCTAGGAAAAAAATATAAAAAAAAAAGAAAGAGCGAGAACCAAAACCAACAAATGGGGAAAAAATGGGTATGATAATTGAATCTCGAAACCTTGATCTTCCAAAAACCACGTTTTTTTCAGCACTGGTAGTAAACCTAAAAGGTCATTTAGCTTGCATTTCCAGCAGCCGACTCAAAGGAGGTGGTCTGCTCTGTCACTTGCGATACTACACCTGTATACCTGTAAACCTAAACTAGTACATGTTTTAAAAGAGTAATTGTTACTTTCAAATGGAAAAATCAAGACTATAACTTACCACTGTCAACTTATTCATTTCATAACCATTCTTTTCAAACGCTTTCAAATTAGAAGCATTAGAACCAATTTTCCGCATTCCAATGCCATCTGGTCCGTCCGTGTCCGCTATACCGGTGCCATCCGTTGTTTCAACCAGAACTGTGACTGTATCATTCGTCGGGGTTCTACATGAGTTTTGGTTACGGCGTTCCAAGCTCCGCACTCCAGTAGGCGCTCGAAATTTTCTTCTACAAAAATTTATCAGATAGTAGATTTTACGTCATGTAATTTCAGTATCAAATCATCGTAATTTTTTTAACTAAATAATTACTTTAATTAAAAGAGCTGAACGAATTCAAATCCATTCATTTTGGTAAGACCGACCAGTGGTCAAGTGGATAGAGCGTTTGCTACTGAAACGGTAGATTTGGGTTCGATTCCCTGTCGGGTTAAACGAAACACTATAAAAATTGGAATTAACAGCTTTCGTGCTTGACGTTCAGTAGCAAAAAGGGACAGTGTGAAGCCTCCACCGTGTGTGGCAGACAGGTGGGCAGCTTGACTTGAAGACAGAAAGGTCCTTTCGCTGTCTCCTGGCCGAGGCAACTTAGGGAATAAAGATGTAATTACAATTTAAATTACAGGTTAGTCCAAGTTTTTCATTAGTTTGTGATTGTGTAATGAAAATACTCAAAATCAGTTGAAATTGAGTGAAACAATAGTAATAACAACTAAATAAGAAGAAGCTAATTGAGGAACAAGTCCATTGAACGACCAACACATGTTTAATAATGAGAATTGATTTTTGGGAGGTTCATATGGGGGGCTCCCGAGGAGGTGGTACCCCAAACTATGTCAAAACATTTGTCTCTCAAATATCTGCTGATATCAAAAAACAACTATCGCCAAAGCTTGAGCCGCTCAAAAAAATTGATTTTTCGGCGTCCATTTAGGGGAGTTTCTGGGGCATGTGGTACCACCAAGCAATGTCAAAATATATGTCTCTCAAATATCTACTGATGTAACAACTTCGCCCTAGCTTTAGCCGTTCAAAAAATTGATTTTTTGAGGCCACATTTTGGGGGGGTTCGTGTGGGAGTGGCCCAAAAAAAAATTCGGGAGACAAAATTACGTATGCAGCTCAACAACTTCACACAAAATTCGATTTCGTTGTTTTGTGGTTTAGGAGAAGAGAAGCGAACAAGATTTAAGAAGAAAAAAAAGACAAAAAAGGAAAAAAAAAAGGAAAAAGAAAAAAAAAAAAAAAAGATTATCGCGGCCAAAAGTGGGTTCGTAGGGATGAAAAGGTATCTTAAGACATATAACCATGTAACATAATTTTTGCCGTACTTGGCGTTTTTGAATGAGGCCGCTTTTTACGCCAAACTTTTGGGGCGGTTTCCGCGTCCTGAACCCAAAATAACGTGACTTATTGCCTCAAAATTTGGTACAAACATACAACTTATTGATCTAAAACTGCTGTCAAAATTTCATGTAGCTAGACCAAACCGTTCTCGAGTTATAAGCAAAAGTCTGAAACTTCGCACTCGTTAGTTGAAAAATGGCTGAGTAAAAACAAAGGAACACGCAATGCGAGCGCCATTCGTTTCAATAATCAACCAAGAACTTTAACAAATTATGTTGAAAATTAGACATCTTGTAAGCATTTTTAGCTCAGGTTGCAAAATTAATGCATCAAAAACAAAAGACAAAAAAGCAAATCTTACTAACCGACAAGATTGTAGAACAGTCGATTTACAAATCTGCACTTTGCTCTTTATGTAATTTATCCATCGCTGAATGCGTTCCTTAGATAACTGGATGGGGTTGGGGGCGTCGTCTTCACTGGGACCAGAGAAACTATCAGCACTAAAGGAGCTCAACAACAAGGCAAGAAAGAGATTCAAGACCTTTAAGTAATGATATAGTTCATTTTAAAACAAATAAAGATTGGACGAAAAATGCCGAAAGCACATGTTATTTCCTACTTTATCTCGTTTCTAAGCAAGATCGGTAAGAAAGAAACGTTTTGTCGCAGTATCCTTTTTTTGGTGAATTGCTATTTGAAGCTGTTACTTTTTGCGTTCTAAGAATTGCCAGATATAAAGCAAAACTACTACTACTCTAATCTTCATGCAGCTCCTGTGGAAACATTGCATTTTAAACTTTTCTTATTTCAAGATCATAAACCAAGGCCCATGCCCAGCGTAAGTTCCATTTTTTGTGTCCTCATGTCTTCACGCCCTTTAGTGGCTTTGCTTAATTGTTATGTTTTTACTTTATGCATACTAAGCTTATAAACTCCAAAACAATATGTCAAAGCTTACCACGAGATTTCCGACCACTTGAACCAGTAGAAATACTGGAACACATAAATTTGATATTTGATCTTCAAATTTCATGCAATCCCACATTGTTTCAATCCACTCCCCACACAAGATGCGGAACACGATCAAAAACGAATGCTCAAAATCGCGCATATGCCAACGTTTCTAAAAGAATTAAGTTGTAATAACGTTAGCAATAAAGCTAGCAATGAAACTAACAATAAAGCCAGCAACAAAGTAAGCAGATAAATTACTAAATCGTAGTGATTAATTTGGTTGATATATAATGATTATTTAAAAGCATTGATTTGCTTCGCCGCAGCCACGGAGTTATTATCCGTTGAATGAATCCGCATCAATTTAGAAGTTAATTATTTTCCAAGTTTCTCGGTTTATTTCGTTTTTGAATTGTCAAAAAACGCCTTATACTTTATTAAGGCAACAACGAGACAAGAGTGCAAGTTGATCTCAGATCATTCACTCAAAGTATTATATAAACGATAATCTATAACACTCACAAATATGCTTCCATTCCTGCATTTTGTCTATGAGCAGTAATCAAAGCAGCTACCGTATCTAACTGTCGCATGTCCAATTGAGATCGGAATTCAGGATTCTTTTCAAATGGGTTGGGCCCGGATCACGCGACCAAGGTTTTACAGTGAGATTGCTAACGGAATGTTGAATCATCTTTGCTAATGAATTAGACATAGAAAAAAGTTGCTTCAACATTGCTGCAAGCATTCTTGCACAAAAATCTTAATCGTGTGCCCTGAGCCTTAATCAAGCTCTTTTTTGTCACCTCCTCATCAGGGTCGCTCTCGTACATATCACGAAACAGCTGCTTCCCAACCACAGCAAAAATGAAGAGGATGATGATTAGGATGAACGTGAGGTTGCCAAGTGAGCCTAAGGAGTTGCCGATGATTTTGATCAACGTATTCAGCGTGGGCCACGACTTCGCTAGCTTGAAAACACGCATCTGCAAAAATGAAGCTACTTAGTTATCAAAGTTGTCGGTGCTGCCTCTCTTACTATTCACTTTTTGACCACTTTCTGTGGTTCTTTTTTCAAAAAGTTCCAAATAATACGTCAAAAGATAAAGTTGGAATACGGCAACCAGAATTTGATAAAGAAGGGGCTTGAACCCAAACCTCCATGGAAGTTTTGGGGTAAAGCCCCCAGCGGCCGATTTTTGCAATTTTTTACAAATAATAAAAGCAATTAAACGTCATTTGAAAAAATTTCTCGTGTTTTCGGAGCTATTTAAAAAAATTGAATAGCTAAGCAGAAAGATTTTAGCCGCTAACCTCCCTCTCATTTCCAGTCTGGCTGGTCTAGTCCAGCCATGCGTTTATAAACTAGTTGAAAAGTTATATTTTGTAAGGGATTTAGCTAAGGGAAGGGGCTTCAGATCCCTTATCCCTTTCTGGTTACGTCACAGGCAATAACAAGTAATTTCCAACATACTGTAGTACAATATTGTTCTTATGACATAGTAAGTTCATTCGGTCTCAAGCACGGTGACTTCACAAAGCGCTATCATAGTCACTTTACGAGTGAATAATCAGCAGCAGTAGCTTGCTGTAATCCAGCAGAGATGCAAATTGATCCCAGGTTAGAATCAATGGTCCCTCATTATATCCTTAACGTAAACGCTAATGTTATCCACAACTACTTCAAACGATGAGAAGAGTTGGAAATCAGCTGATTCAGAAAAGTGCTCGACAACTTTAGCCAGAGCGGATACCATACCATAGTACGCGTCACACATAAATATTGAAAACCCAACAGTCTGTGTCACCCGTAATCGGTATTATTAGAGGTGTCAATTCCTACTGTTTTATGACTATTTCAAACGATATTTTTTTGCTGTGTAAAGTTTCCAGTTAAGACAAACAGTCATTTCGTATTTTGCTTTACGTAGACTTACCAGACGAAAAGTTCTCAAAACAGCAAAGCCTTTAACATTTGCTAGAGCAAATTCAAGTAAAGAAAAACACACAATAATAGCGTCAAAGCAATTCCAAGCTTCTTGAAAATAGTAGTAGGGGTGCAAGCCGATCATTTTGATCACCATCTCCATGCAAAAGATGACAGTGAAAACCTAAAAAAACGTGTTATGTTGGAGCAAAATTCGTAACGCCGGCTCTACGCCCTACGTTTGCTTGTAGTTGTTGTACCTGCATATTTATCCTCCTGTTACCGGACAGCGTCAGACGCTGTTGTAGCTGCATATTTATCTTCCGTCTACCGGACTGCGACAGGCGCTAACTATAGAACGATCCGCACACTTTTCATTGCATTGACTACTTCATGTTTTTGAGGAGTTTGCAACTGTTTAGGAGTTTCCAGTCATGCAATGTTCCAGTGAATTTCTCGAATTCGTGTCCACTGAATTTGCAGCTTGGTCGAAGTCACCAAGCAGAGATAATCATGGTAAAGCGTCTTATCCAAGAACGCAATAACGTGACCAGGGTGCGGATTGAATCCACATCGTATGATCAAGGTTGTCGCAAAAAAGACGTCTTTGCTCCCTCGTCCCTACAATCGGCTATTCTGGAAACTCAAGTAGAAAGATTGTTGATCACAATTCTGCGTAAATTGGTATCAAGAGATGTGAGCAACTAGAAAGAATGGTACGAACGTTTGAAATTTTGAAAAGAATTTCAAAAGAATTGTACCAAAAGAATGGTACGAACGTTTGAAATTTTGCCCATTCATATAAGAAATTTTGCCCATTTAAAATTTTTAACCGTTTAAGACTTTCCCATTTAAGCCTTTTACCCATTTGAAATTTTGCCCATTTAAGACAAGGCTTGAAATCTTGCTCATTTAAGACTGTTGCCAATTCACCGTGCGTTATCCGCAAGGGCATTATCAGAAAAACTCAACAAGTAAAATCTTTTAAAACATCCACGACGTAACGCTATTTGCAAGCCCAACAAAACTTAAACCGCCAGTTGGTCAAGCGTAACGTGTTCGTCTATGGAGCGGGAGGTCCGAGATTCAAATCTTGGGTCGATCAAATTGGACCCAGTGTTGCCAAATACTCGCTTTCGCTGCGACATTTTTTCAAAAGGATTGTGTTACCTAGGCGCAATGACGCCGTGATAGTCCCGCGAACTCGTAACACGCTTCGGCGTAATACAGCAAGTGTAAAGAATGATTAGTTTGAATTTGAACGAAACCCAAACTTTAAAACTTTTTTCTTGACTTACATAATTTGAATAGATATTGATCATTTCGTGATAAGGCTCCATAGGTTCCCATTCAGCTGCTAGAAAACCGGTGTTGACCAAAATGCAGAGGATTATGAACAAATCGAAAAATGGGTCGGTGCAGATACTTTTCATCTAAAAATTCCAATTTATATTTATGCCTTTTTTGTTGTTATTGTAGTGCTTAATTATCCTGCAGTCACCGGACAGCGTCCGACGCTAAACATAGGACGATCCGCGCACTTTTCATTGCAATGAATACTTCGTAGTTGGAGGAATCCGCACCTGTTTAGGAGTTTCCAGAGATCCAGTGTTCCTATGGATTTCTTCAAATTCTTGTCCACTGAATTTGGTCCTTGTTGAAACCACCAAGCAGAGATAATCATGGTAAAGCGTCTTATCCAAGGACGCAACATCGTGACCTGAGTGCGAGTTAAATTCAAATCATGCGATCAGGATTGTCGTAAAAATGACGTCTTTACCCTCTCGGCCACGCTGCCGACAACTGTCATAGTTCGTTATTTTTTGTAGATAAAACAAAAAATATGCCAATTGATCCAAACATTTTTGGTTTCATTAATAATTTTAACTTGAGCATGCTGTTTTTTGCAGACAAAATAAATAGTGTTAAATTTAAATTTTCTTTGATTTAGAACAATTTTAACTAAATCTTTCGTGTAAGATTGAGCAAAATGTTACCGAATTGGTCCAAACAGATTTACATTATTTTTAAAGATCAGTGCCAAAAAAAAAAAAATTCGTACAAGCACTGGGTAAATGTTATTTTTTTAAATATGAAAAGAAAATTTGATAAATGAAGAACTAAATACTACACTACTCAAACAATAGTAAACCTAATAATGCTTGTTTTTACCGGTACCTTTGAAAACGCTGGTCCCAACTTACTTTTCTTTGCACCTTTTCCCAGCATGGGCAACAATTCCATATTCCGTAATTCTCTGAGTATTTGTAAAAGCACGGTGCACATTTTCGGTCTTGCTCTTCCATTTCTGTAATGTTAGTAGAGTTGGAATAACTAATAATTTTTTTTCAATAATAAATGTTGCATACAATACCATCGAAATATTGTACAGCGAATGATGCAACACATAACCAAATCGGTCGAAAAAGAATCCGCAGCATATAACCGAATTTAACAGCAAAAGAATTAAAGAAAAACCATAAACTTGTATTAATTAAAGTTGTTTAATGACAAATTAAGAAAAACAAACATGTCTAGTGCAATAACAGTAGACATTTCAGCGTTTTAACATGTCTGCTTGCCTTAAAAAAATGCTAAAGTGCTAACAAATTTAAAGCAACTCTGCTTGGCTCGGTTCCATCATGACTAGACACTTTTTCTGGCCTAACTCAGCAATTCGAAGGTACCGGAATCAAACAGAGGGCCCGAAAAGTGGACCAGTAAAAACGCTACATGTGACCTGCGGTTAAGGCAAACATAATTAATTACAGTACAACATAACTTAGTACGCTAATACTTTCCCTACCACTAGCAATAATGGAGGCATGGCTCAGCGCGCGCCGTTTTATCATTGCTAGATCTGGTTCCGAAAGAAGGTCGAGAGACGGAAGCCGAGATCGGATACTGATCGGGTGTAAGGTGTTCATCTGATCACTTTCGGTATCAATTGACAAACTCTGGAAAAATATTCGATTTTTAGTCGGTGGTTTTTCTGTAACTACGATTTTAAAACAAGTTCTGTAACTTTTTCTGAGCCTGAATTTTCCTGATTCCGTAATTTTTATTATTCATGAACTCGCATTCAGCAGATCTCAAAACCAGACTGAAACCTTCAACTTCTAAGTACACAATACTGTATTTAGTGATAGATAAAATATATCATTCTTTTCAAATTAAATCTTTCATTAAGCGCAACGTATTACGTCAAATCGTGTAACGAGTTGGCAAGGCCCATCTCCGCGTCATTGCACCTGCAATCCTGCATACAACACCAATTCCTTTTGAAGAAATATCGCAGCTTAGGCGAGCCGTTGGCAACACTGTGTCTAATTTAACTGGCCCGAGATTCGATCTTTCGACCTCCCGCTCCAGAGACAAACGCGTTACCGCGCGACCAACTGGCCAAAAATGTTAACTGTTTGCTGAACTAAATTATTGCTATTCATATTTTTCTAAAAAAAAAACTAGAAGAAATGATCACAATTTCAAAACTTACATCCGGTTCCGATTTCGCTCTAACGACAATCACCTCCGGCAAGCCATACGTGTTTCGATTCGCCAGTGACACGACGCCGTTGCGGTCAACCATTGTGCCGCTGCTGCCCCAGCCTAAATTAACAGTTGACTGGTTTTGGTGGGAGAGAAAAGTAGCGAAGAAACCAATAACTTTTATATACAGGCGAAAGTAACAAAAACTGCATCAAAGCTGAAATTGTTTCAGCTCGTAAGGAAAAAATGACATCGAACTACGAATGGGATTAGAAACCCATGTTTGCAACAACCAGAAATTTGTAGTCATTTATTAATTTATGCGAATGAAACAGGCATTCTGCGTCCACCAACGCAAAGCACTCCTTTGAGGTTCTGTTGGTAAGTCTTTTGTTATGCTGGTCACACCGCATCAGATTGACTGCTTGGCACAAAAGGGAAATAAGTGTATGGCAAATTTTCCCAAGGACAAGGCAATGCATTGCCAGTTCGGGAATCGAACCGGGATTCAACAACCTTAGGATCACTAACCCACCACTCCCTACCGACTGAGCTATGGCCACCCTATGTAGTAAATCTGGTGTCAAAATAGTGGCAATTTTTTAACGCAAGGAAGGGCTTGCACAGCTTTGTCACCGCATAGTGCTGTGTACATTGCCGCATAGTGACGTATAGCGCCGCATAGCACATGTATGAAGCATTTTAACAGCGTTTGGTCTTTTCAAAATCTTTGGAAACCATTAGTATTATTATGCAGTTTCACTGTAACACAATGACTACAAATTACTGTACGTTAGAAGGCAAAGTTTACTCATTGTTAATGGTTAGCTTTGCCGCTTTCTATGAAAGTTTCCAACTAGTGCATAATCCTCCCAAACATAACATCCATCCAACGAATACCCTTCATGCACAATAGACCTGTTCGTATTTAAACTTTTTTTGATTTTTATATGGCTTCGCAGTGTTTTTGAAGCAGATTTTCGCACTGATCCTAAAACTAAAATTTTTTTTTGTTTGGTTGAACGGTATCCATGTTACGGCATGATTTCCGACCCCCACTTTTGAAAAAAAAATTTTTGTTTTTTAATTAGTTCAGAAACTTTTGAAATTTGCTGAAGTTTGGTAACTCTGTTTTATTCTAATATAATACTCTGCAAGTCTTGGTTTGAATTGTATTTCTTTGTTAAATCAAAGGAGCTTTTCAACTTCATTGAAATTGCTGGGCGGTCATTGTAAAATTAAGTCAAAATATTGCACAGTGATACAGTAATCATGTTTATGCTGCAAACAGTATGTGCTGTTGCTGCATTTTTGCATTAAATGCTAGCTTTTCCACATGATCTAGGTCGATATTTAAAAACAAACGATAAAAAATCGCGCCGTGTCGTAATTTATTCACATTTTGCAGTGGCGTAAACTTGTAGTGTATATAAGTGTAAGCAATTCACAATTTTGAAATAAATAGCAAATTATTCCCTCTAGTGGCACTGCAGCAAAATCTCAATTTTAAAATTGAAGTCTCTTTCACTAAATAGACACAAAATTTTTAAAAAATTATCAAAAAAATAAAGAAATTACATTTTGGCTACTAGTGGGAGTTTTGCAAATAACATCACTAAAATGGTCATAACTACTGAACCAGAAGTCCAATTCGCTTAGTTTTTTTTTAAGATGTAAAATGCAGAGGGGCATTTAGTTGAATTACTGTTTTAAGTATATTTTAAAAACAGCGCCTTCTAGTGTAAAAAAACTCTTTTTTTTCAAAAGTGGAGGTCGGAAATCATGGCGTAACATGGAAACCGTTCCACCAAACACAAAAATTTTTTTACTTTTAGGATCAGCATGAAAATCTGCTTCAAAAACACTGCGAAGCCATATAAAAATCAAAAAAAGTTAAAATATGAACAGGTCTAATGCACATACACGTAACACTGCCAGCACACAAATTTTGGGAATTTAACCCATCACTTAGTCTAGACCCTGGCTTAGAGGATAGAGTGCCTGCCACACAACATAAAAAGATTTGGGCACGTTTCGTATGGTCAAACCAACACTATAAAGATTGTTATTCACCGATTTCCTGCTTCTTGTTGTCGCTGTTTAGCACTAAAAGTTTGGCCAATGTGAAGGTTCCCGGTAAGTGTGGTAGACAAGTTTTGACTCGTCTCATAGACCAAAAGATTACTTCGTGTATTCTGGTCAACGCAATTTGGCAAATAAATATGGAAACCCAAACCTAAACCTTCTTAAACGAGCAATTTGTACCTCTTCGATTTGCATAAGTGACGTGCGGAGTTTCGAGGGAATTTCCCGAAATGCGTCGTGACGACATAGGACCAGCTAAACTGAATTTGTCCGATTGTTCGTCGTCGGCAAAATCAGAATCGTATTCTGTAAAATGGAACGTTTTGAATCCTCATTCAAACATGCTAGCATTTTGTCCTAGCGCCAGCAAGATAAATTACACAAGTGCTAGCAACAGATTTTGGCTTATTGATCATTATAACATACATTGAAAGCATGGAAGGATCAACAATATGTACCACTACGGTGCACAAAAGATGGACACTTTTAAAAACAATATTCGGCAGACAAACGTTCCATTTGATTTGAAGATACTGAGTCGGTAAGTGTAAACTTTTAAGAAAAATGGCATGTAGTAATGTATTAGTATTCAAAAATAACACAAAAAACAACTATTGCGCGGTAAAGAAGTCAGAGATATTGTGCAGTATATTCCAAAATAAATGCTGTTTGTAAATAAGTTTCTTAGCTAAAAAGCTTGCAGTGTGTAGCAGCCTCATTTTCCACATCATTTTCAATAAAGTACCAGCAGAACGAAATACACAAATGGTCAACATCGAAGACATCAAAAGTTGAATTTCTGTAGTAAGTTTTACCTTCATCACCATCAAGAAAACTATTTTCACTCTTTTTCGTTTCTTTCGGTCTTCGTTCTTTCAATAAATCGTTTCGTTCACTGACTGGATCATCCACGGGGAATTCCCTTCGCATCACCGATGGTGATACTTGAATGCTACGCACTGATGGCCTAAAACGAAACGTCATAATGACCTTGTGACGTCATTTTGTTGCTTACGCAAGTTGAAAACAAATGAAACTGAAACCGTCAACACGTAATGATACAGTAACTGAATAGTGCTAATCATTCTCGACTGGCTTGTTGGCAAGTCGCAACTAACTTTCGGGTGCAGTTAGAATCCCAATCTACCTACAACCCTGCCGCTTTGAGAGTTTCTGATGAGGGCTAAAAGTCTCAGACACCAATATTCAGATCTGCGAACTTTTAAAATGATACAGTCGTTTAAAAGATTTCAATCAATCAAGTATCCAAAAAACGAAGAGTTTCGACCTCCCGGGCAAAGGACAAAAAAAAACAAATAAAACTGCGTGCTATATTTTGCACTCAGAGACGAAAAAAGTACTATTTTCACTTCAATGACCACGAGCTTAAATACGTTCTCCCAGATGTGGGTCCCCGGTTGCAAGGAATTTCTGGAAATGAGCAAACGTCAAAGCGGAAAAAAGTCCTTACCTAAATTTGCCAGGAGAAAGCAACGTATTTTAGTAAAGACCGATTATTTTTTGCATCCAAAATCGACAGAAAAATGCGGGAATTTCTAGTACAGCTTGCTCCCTGGCTCAAACCTCTATTTACACCATTGCTTGTAACTTAATAATAAGGGTCTCATGGGGCATGGCCCATACTTCAAAATCACTGCAAAGTCAAATGCTCAATCAACTAAAGTTTTGCCAGAAGACTGAAATGATTCAACATTCGTAGAACTAAACACCCGTACAAACCTTGGAGAGGAGGATCCGCTTTTGAGGATTCCGTGCGGATGCCCCGGAGTAAGCCGCTCCTGCTCATCTTGATCCTGGCTAAGCTTCGTCACAGCGTCACTGATTGCTTCTGCGCTCGGATGACTCTCAACAATCCGAGGAGGAACATCGCCATTCATCCCGATCTAAACAAATCAGACAGCTTTTAAAATTGCAACCCTCCAAAACATACAAAGCAGCTAACAACACTGAATCTCTGCTCAAAATCAAGAACGAAACTTTTTGGTAGTTTTATACTCCAAATAATTTGTGTCAAAGAATTGATGTTCGTATTTGTGCTAAAAACGCCTAAAATATAATATGATATTTTAGTTCTCATTTTAATTGATGTTACAATACAAGTTAAAAAATATGAAATTCATTAATTTGAGATTAGCTGGTGGTTCCAAAAAGACTGCAACCGGGCATGACAAACTGCTGGAACTACCACATGCAGCATGTAAAATATTTTCATATTTCCAAATTCTTATTTGATCGAACTGAGCAAAAAATCAACCAATAAACACTATTGGCCAGATAAAGAATAAGAAATTAAAAAAAAAGAATATACTTAATTGTTCATTCGTTTCGTATCTTTCATCTCAGGGTGGTCGTGCTGCCCAACCCATTCCAAGAGATGGGTCTGGTATGGTATGGGTGGTTAGATTAAAAGCTAGCTTGCAAAAGGGCAAAGGTTAGGGCTTTATAACGCTTTCAAACAAACTAATTCACCTAAATAAAACTTTGGTAATCGTACAGCAAACATGATTGTGGCCGAGGACAACGGCTCTAATCTCTTCCCAAACTGTTAGTAAACCTCCTCTATCGTGCAAGCCCCGCCACAAAACTCGACATAGGGCAATAAGTTAGTAAATAGTATTTACAAAACATGAAACACAAACATAAACGTCCTACATCATTTCAAGTTTTGGTTTGGGAATTTTGTCGATGTTGATCTTTGTGCAGAGATTAGGGCAGAAATCCATTATTAATTGTAATAGTTTCGCACAACGAAAAAAGAACGTAGGTTACTTTTTGCTAGTTCTGAAGCCAGCAAAATTTTAAAATTTGATGATATTGGCGGATCAAAACTAAATTTTTTACTGTTCTATGGAGAATACTGAAAATTCTCATATGCATCGGCTAGTTTGAAAAACCAGTTTGAAAATTTAGTCCATTCTCAAAAATTGCTGAATCGTTTTTAAACTTATTCAGAGGTAGAGTAGACAGAATGTCTGCTACTGCAACTGTAGACTCGGATTTAATCCCCGGAAACGTCAACTAAAGACAGTAAAAAAATTTGTATTCACAGCTTCCCTGCTCTACATTAAGCATTTAAAGGGACAGTGTGAAGCCTCCACCGTGTGTGGTAGACGGATGGCTACCTGAATCGAAGATCGAAAGGCCCATTCGCTGTCTCTTGGCCACGACAACTTGGTGCATCAAGACGTAATCACAATCACACTCGTTACAAAATAAAATAAAAAATCTGAGGTTTTTTCTGTGGTGTTGGTTTTGGTTCAAGTAATATTAATAGAGTTTTATCTTTTTCATAAACAAGACAAAGGCAAAATGCCATGTGCTTCATTTCTTTGGGTGGTGTATTTAGCTTATTAATATTTTATAGCACTCCGCACACGTCTACTGAGCCTATGGCTTGCGAATCCTGCAAAAAAGAGAAAGAATACAGCGTGTAATTGCAAAGTTGCACGAAAGATAGGGCTGCCAAAAGTTCAATAACAAGTGGGAAACGAGAAAACAATTTCGGAAATTTATCGGGAGAAAAATCTACATCTTACGGTTTTTACGCGTTAAGTGCGTGAAACAATTATTACATCGCACTGTAAATATTTGTGCATTCAAAAATAGATTCTTTTTCTTTTTTTCATGTGAAAAAACAATCAAAAATCTCATAGACTAATTTAACAACTACAAAGTTGGGCTCAAGTTCAAGTTGAGTGGGACTTTAAAGTGAAAATAAAGTTTAAACAACGATTGCATCCAGAATTAAAACTTTCGAAGTTGGATTAGAGCTCAGCTTAAAATGTCGAGTCGGACTAAATACAGAAAAAATCACTTAAGTTTATGCTCAGGTAGACTAGAGCCTGAACGCCAATTAAGTCAGATTAGAGCAAAAAACTTCACTTGAGGTTTATGTTCAAGTCTAGTTAAAGCTTAATTCTCACTCAAGTCGGACTTGAACATCAACGTCAATAAGTCGGACTTGAGCATAAACGTTGCTTTAGTCGGACTTAAGTATAAAAAAACTCAAGACGAGACTTGGGCATAAACATAACTCTAGTGGGACTTGAGCACAAATACAACTCAAGTCGGACTTGAGCATAAAACACTCCAAGTAAGTGTTGAGCGTAAACAACCTCAAGCTGGGTTTACCCCAATGCTTTGTCTATCCTTTGCTTTCTCGATAAATTAAACCTGACCAGCTCCTTTAAATTTCTGTTCATTTTAGCCTAGATAGAGCCTTTGCTACTGAAAAGTTAAACTCTGGCTCATTCTGTATTGGAATGAGTTAAAGAATTAAAATAGGTGTAGAGTAGAACTATTGCTTGAAGTTTAGATGATCCCCAAGCACACCACCGTGATTGATAGACAGGTGGAAAATTAACTCGAATACTGCACTTTACGGTATCTTCAACTGGACAAGGGAATTTGTTAAATGTGGAAACGGCAATCTCAATTAAGCCCATTACATGGCATTTTTCAAATAAATATGGACAAAAATTTACCTCCACTGCTAGTTTGGTAGCCGCCTGCCTTGCAGCCTCTTCTTTTTCCCTTTTTTCCTTCTGAGAAGCAGATCTTATTCGTCTTCTAAACCTCTCCGAACTCCGGAACGAAGAACCTGGTGTCCCAGGAGATGAACACCCTGAACTGCGTTGCACGGTGGCATGACTTGCCTAAAATGTTTTTGAATGTCAGTCATAAAGATATTTTAACGTTATATGAGCGAGTAGCAAAGTTTTTAGAAACTCTTCTCTTCCTGAGAAGTTTTTTTTATTTTTTAAAGTATTGCGTTTGTTTGCAGCGATGAGCAAAAACCGGCCTACCACTCATTTTCCACGTTTTAGTTACTACTGGAACAAATACGCATCTCACAAACAATCGTTAAAAATGCACTATCTTTTACTTCAAAGTAGATATGCAGTAACAAAGGATATCCACAAAAGTTCTTAATTATATTTTTGAAATAAAGCATTTTAAACAAGCGCATCACATGCTTGGTTAACAAGTGCTGCGTTAATATGCTACACAAGTATGCAGTAAACTACTGATACTTGTTTAAAAATGGTTCAATCTAAGTACTGTAGAAGCAATAATAGCTAGCTAAAACCTCTACCTTTTAAACTATACAAAATGATTCATCGATAATA
This sequence comes from Trididemnum nubilum, assembly GCA_963965965.1. Lineage (NCBI taxonomy): Eukaryota > Metazoa > Chordata > Ascidiacea > Aplousobranchia > Didemnidae > Trididemnum > Trididemnum nubilum. The sequence continues at coordinate 13,833,911 of OZ014476.1, read as the reverse complement.
CTTTAAAAAAGCAAAAAAATGAATCCAAAACGAAACACCATAATCAGGATTTTCTCCATAAACGGGAAGTAGATAAATCAATTAGGCTTTACCAATTTTTCAGCGCTTTTATTACAATATCACTTTGATGGTGTCAATTTTTTTGTTTCAAGAAGAAGCAACCCAATTTTTCAAAACATCACTTTTAAATTAAATTTGCTCGAAATGGAGTAGTCGCAACCAACACAAAATAAAATAGACAAGCAAAACAAAAACCAAGACTGAAAACTACTAAACTTTCTCGAAATCATCTCACCCTTCTGCTTTGGAGTCGACTTTCAACTTTATTCACTTCTTCCACAATGGCTTCCAGTTCTTGTTTCTTTTTTAACACCAAAGCTTTTTTCCTTTCCTCTTCTGCAGCCACAATCTAAAAATAAAACAAAATTTTAACTTTACTTAAACCCTCTAACGTTGTTAACGTTTTTATTACTATACAAGCAGAAAAAATAAAAGTTCCAAAATGGGACATTTAAGAATCTTGAATACAAAAAAAGACAAGTATGGAAACGTGGCAAAGCTTGATTGATGACATTTTTTTTTTTTTTTGGTAAAAGAAGAAAGGTTCAGCAATTATAGTAGTTTATTAATTCACGATATTATCAGCATTGTTACAGGTCTATTTTTCAGACCTGTTCTTCGTTTCGGTTTCTTTTGATTGCTGCGTCATTTCAAAAAAGTGCCAAGTTACAAAAAAAAAAACAAACGTGCCAATCAAAGACTCCATTTGTCACCAAAAGAACATCACCAATATTTACGCAATTTAATTGGCACGGTTCTTTTACAATTTGGAACTTTTTTTTGTCATGCATCAGCAATAAGGAGGCTCCGGAACCGAGAACTAAAACCGAAAATAGGACCAGTAAAAAAGCTACCTTTGTGATAAAGTTATAGCAGTTACCGATCAGTAATCTAGTGAATACAGGGTCTGCTATTTTATTAAGATGCAAACTCAATAAATTTTGAAGTCAACTAAAAATTTCTTTTAAAAAAACTCTGGCCAACTAAAAATTTTGAAGTGCTTTATTTACGAATTTTCTGTTTAAAATTTACACAAAATAGGATAATGGTGCTTGATACTAGCGGCTACTGAGCGTATAAGTATATCATAACACAGTACTCGTCACATGTAAAACTTAAAGATAAAAATTTAAACTCTCCATGGCCCGCGTTACAGAAATTTGCACGCTCGTATTAATAAGGAGAATTTTTTTAAGAGGCGCCACTGAACGAAATACTCCCTAAAGGCAAGAGGTTATTTTTGGACGTGCATGTTAACCTCCGCGAGCTGGGTAACTTAATTCTCGCTCGTTAAGTTACTTGGAACGATTGTGAAACACAGCCAGAGTAAAAAATGTCATATTTTCCTTCCCAACTTAAAAAAGATTTTGAAGCACTCTTTGAGCATGCGAGAAATCTTTTTCATTTAGAAATTTCATGGCGAAATGCTAAAAACTTAAACTAAAGTAAGTTTTTGCTGAAAACTAATAAAAAGGGTCGCCATGTTTGCTATTAGACTGCAAAGAATAAAGCGAATTGCTTTGAGAATCATTTGCTGTATCTACTGATAAAGAAATATTGAGTAGCGACAGTTGACAAAAATAGCAATACACTCTATTTTCTATAGGAACAGTTTTATTAGAACACGCGGCTCATTTTTGCTTAAAATTTTAGAATAAATTAAGAACAATTCCAGCCTCTGCAGCAAAAATAAATTAAGAGCAAACCAAACAGAATAAATTTCAAGTCAATAAATAAAATTAAATTTTGTACTGATTTAAAACGATAAAATCTTAGTGATTTTCTTGTGTTTGCAAGCAAAATCGCAACTATTCCGAAACTAAATATAGCGTTGTTGCTCTGTGCAAGTAACTGAGAATTTTTTTGGCAGTCGTTGAAGTTGAAAAAAGCTCGCTTTTTCGCTTTTGCAATTTTAAGATGCTGCTTTTGGTTCTAAAAGCATGAGGGTACTTCGATTTGCTCACTTTTGAAAAATGTAAAAACGTAATGTTAATGTTAAAATATAAGTTTACCCATCAACAACTCCAAAGGCGCTTTCCGCCACTTTAAGTTGAAGTATGGACAAAGTTGTTCTTTTTACATTGATCCAAAAATATAATTAAATTGATGTCGTTCCTTAACTAGTCATTAATATTATCAATCGAGGATGTTACAAGCTTCGAATATTAACGCATGGCCTATAAGATCTTTTTCCTCAACAATTAAAGTACATACTCTTGAACGCATTATCGTGTGATACAAATTCAGTTGACGTCATAATTAATGTCTTTACGACCCACTAACGCAGATTACGTAACATCTCGATAACGTACTAAGAAAATTAATAATAAGCAATAGATAGTATACAGAGCCTTGTAGGCACAATCAAACCTTTGATATTCCTCGTCAGTATAGCTAGGACTACAGGTATGAACATGAGCGCAAAAAGGCAAGGAATCGCAAATTAGTACCAGATCATAACAGTTTATCTACAGTTCGGCAAAAGCAGTTTGCTTACGAAGTTTTTTGTTCGTTAGCGCCTTTTAGCGACCGAAAATGGCCTTAACAAGCCTCGCTAAAGCGTTCTGTAATGTGGCACTGGGTCCCGGCAGTTTCGCCCGCATTTTGGATCGTCACGGGTGTCTACCAAAAACTAAAAAATCATTTCACAAACTAAACATCAAAAATAAAGTTTTAAGTGTAAAGTAAGAAAGGTCGAATACAGGGGCTATGGTCGGCTCAGAGGCGGCACCAGAGCTATAAACTGTTTAATTACTGAAACTATGATAATCTTATAACTTAGGTTAAACCATATAAAACATTACGTTTATTATTATTTTTTGCACTTCCAGCTAGACTACATTATTTGTACCCCTCAACCCACTTAACCAAAACAACATTTTACCTAAGACGTTAGAAACAAGTCCATTCAAAAAATCAATACATGTTTTCGTTGATTTCCAAAATACTCGTAGAAGACCCAAAAAGAAAAATGCTTTTTCAAGATTAACAGTTAAACAAAAGTAATTTCGGTAAGCCTTTTGAAAGCTATAGGTGTCATTAACGACATCCTAATTAACGCAATACACGCATAAATGATACATGAAGAAAACTATTTATACTATTGTTTTATTTTGCCAGAAAGTTAGAGCAAAGCAGACTGCTTAAGTGACGTCATTTGGCAGTTACGTAATATTAAGTAATGTTGAATCCAAATTGGCTAAATGCGGATAATTTTAAGCAAATTTCGCAAGTCAACCAATGAGACTGTAAATAATTTATGCTCCAATCTAAACACTGTGTTATATAAAGGACAGAGATTTTAAAACGAAGAACACGTATCATTGAAAATCAAAGAAATGGTCTATTTTCAATAATTTGAAAACCTGCATTCTTCAAATTTTTTGAGTGATCACTCATATATTTTAAAATCTAAAATTTAGCACTGACAAAAGTGGACACGAGATATTGTTTATTTCGTAGGCATACCAACCAAAAATATGTATGCGATTGTTGCTAACAATAAAATTATACCATTTATTTCCTGCATGTCTGCTTTACGCGTGGCCGCAAGCGTCAAAAGCGTAGATCTTATTCTGATAGAAATATATTCATATTTGGTCTCATAGGATGAATATAGCCTGCTCCAAGCCTTAAGGTGCGTTTACACTGGACGCGAAGCAACCCGAAGCGATGGTTGGTAATCGCGCGTGGTCGCTGACGTCACTTGCTCAAAATACGCCAACAATTCAAAAACATTATTGTTTAAGTGAAGTTAAGCAACCGTTCGCAAAGTTTGCGACCGGTTGAAATCTTTCGCAGGTTGTCGATGACGTCAAATTTTGGTTGCTTCTCATCCAGTGTAAAGATACCTTTATAGTAACATCGAGAACTCTTCTGGTGTAGGGTCAGTAACGCAAAGTTGTTTGTCTTTATGGCTGTTTTCAGTTCCGTTTTTCATTGTGTACTATTCAAACTGATCTACACTCGGTATACAAGACCAATTTCACCAATGTATCCTATTTCTTTTGACCGCAATCACCCCCCGACTTTCTTGTATCAACACCAAACATACAGAATTTGATCGCAGCAGAAGATACGCTGGTGCAGTTGAGGTTTCAAGCCTAGTTTGGCCCAGACTGTATCCTAAATTTTAGCTAAACCAATGCACTTCAAAACCAAGAGAGATAAATAGCCAGAGTAACTTTATAAAAAACGATTTTGTACCTGATGTTGCTCTTCGTAAGCCATAGCTACGACAGCTAGAATCAAATTGACCAAATAGAAGGAACCAAGAAAAATTACCACCATGAAAAAGAGGAGATAGACTTGGCCATTAGCTCGAATAGTCTAAAAATCAAATGAAAATTAATTCAGCTAGATGGTTCTTTCAAAAGCAACCCCCGTCCTCTCATTTTTACCCATAATTTTCCATTTTTATTTTGAATTTGACGTACATTCCTTAGCGCTAACACGTTCGTCTCTGGAGTGGAAGGTCTGAGGTTTAAATCTCGGGCCGGTCAAATCGGACACAATGTTGCCAAAGGCTCGCCGCCGTAGCAATATTTCTTCAAAAGATTGGAGCTGTGTTGCCCGGGGCCCAATGACGTGGAGATGGGGCTCTGCAAACTTGTTACACGCTTCGGCGTAATATAGCAAGTAAAATAAAACATTTGATTGATTTGATTCCTTTTGCTAATCGTCTGGTGGATATTTGTAATTAGAACAAATTGCCAATTTATGAATAGCCAGCCCTGTACATTGTACTTGTAAATTTCATTTTCATTCGCCAAGTTGGCAAGGACAAAAAAGAAAATCAAATCCCATTTTTTAAAACGCTAAACATATATTTTCATTCAAATTGGACTTGGAATTTCACTCAAGTCAGACTTGGAATCCCACTTCAGTCGAATTTGGACTTTCCATTTAGTCGGATTAGAGGTCAAGTACTATAGGTTCACTTACTCTTTAAGAGGGAAAGAATACGAGTGACGCATTCGGCCCGGGTATAACATAGTGTTAAAATCATTAAAAATAATCTGTCCCGCTTTCAACTAATGGCTGAAGACCCAATTTTAAATCTTTGTTTGTACATTTGTGTCTGATTAATTATTGGATTTCGCAATCTTGTGACTTAAATCGAAAGGATTATTTGTCATTGTCTAATCGGTGTTTAAGTTTAAATTAATGAGTAATTATTATCCTTTGTTAAAAACAAGCTGCTAATTAGCTCATCTTCAAAGGCATATCTTCAAAAACCTTCAAAACGCTAATTACACTGTACTTAGAATCGTTGTGTTCTTTTTGTGCATTATTTGTGTAGATTGGCAGCTGTAGACTAGCAGCTGACAGTCTTTATTTGTAAATTTCTGGCCTTTGATGCTAGACAATAGGCGATTCTATGTGTTTTTTACTATTTGAAACTACTTAAACCGGCTTGGAGGCTAAAACCTCAGTAGTGACAAAAATGAGTGAAGTGAACAGTGTCAGTTTTTGGTGATACGTGTTAAATGCTGCTTAACTTGGGTAAATTGTGTTTTGCGATCCCTTACCCTTACCCTTCCTATTCATTCTTGTTTATGGAGTTGACTATTGACTGTGAGGGGACAGTCTTATAGATTGGAAGAAAGGCCCTGAATTGGCCCTTGCATCGTATTTTGAGACTACTTCGTTATTATTATTATTTTTTCTGTATTTTTCTTTAATTCAATATAATAATAAATTCCATTAAAAATCAAGAAAATCAAGAGCTCAGTTGTGAGAAGGAAAAAGGGATTGGGAGAGTTTGGCATAGCTCTCCTACACGTTATTGAAGTTGGCTATAATACTACGCGCCATCCTTGCCCTGCAAAAAACACAAAACGGTTCGGATTGGCAAGTCTTAGCAGATATTCAAAATTTAAGAATTAAGCTTAAAAGACAAACGGTTTGGAAAACTGACACATATCGCAAGACCGGGTCAGAAAGACTTTATCGTTTGTAACACATAGCTCTATTTTCAGTCACACTTTGAGCGTTTTGACCAAATTGAGTTAAAGACTGCTCTTAACATTTCAGCTTTTGTGGTGTAGCGTATCTTATTAAATATTTAATACAACACTAAGTAAGCGCTGGTACACGCCAAAATATTATACCCATTTATAAATTTAACCAGAATATTATTCCTTAAAATTAGCAATACTATGGAGTTGCACTTTAAAACTATAGTTTGTAGTGCTGTTTACTATACTTAGCACCTAACTAAAAATAATTCAAAATTTTCTTAACCTCATTGTACAAAACGATACTTTGATACGTCAGTACTGCTTTGATAATATGGTATCAAAAGCAGAGCTCATCGTGCACATAAAGGCTTCAACTAAATCTAAATATGATATTTTTGACTCTTGCGGAACTGAGGTCTAATGTTAGATTGTTTGAGGCTTACGGACCCAAACTTTCTAACCAGAAAACTCATCAGAACGGCGACTTCTTGACAGAACAAGAAATGTAAAAGCGCTAGTAACCTTTCGGCTAGAAAGCACGCAAATGAATGCAAAGTTGGTCGCTCGCCATTCATTCACGTGTACACTCAATTCCCTATTGACTCGTTTGAATTTGCATAGAAAAAGACCTCGTGAGCAAAAACTGGCAGCTTGTCTAAAGGCACGTTTACATTGGACGCGAAGCAATGCGAAGCGACACAACTAAAATTCGACGTCATAAACTTGCAAAAGGTTTCAACCGGTCGCAATCTCCGCGAGCGGTTGCTTAACTTCACTTAGACAAAATTGTTGATGAGTGGTTGGCCTATTTTGAGCAAGTGACGTAAGCAACCACTGGAAAAATTACTAACCTTCGCTTCGCGTTCAGCGTAAACGCACCTTTAAGCTGTCTAAAGTGGCCGAAAATTTGGGTTCTAATCACTATGCCCTTGCAAAGTTTTCACGGTAAAATAGCCAAATCCTTTTACCCAAATACCAATTGATGAAATTTGAAATTTATGTAAAGCTTCTTTAAGGGCTTAGAGGATCTGACCGGGGCTATTTTTTATCAGTTGACGAATTGTCCACTGGAAAACTTTTGTTTGACTGTAAAGCATACTTTTGTTTCAAAACAAAACACCGCCTTATGCAGAAATTGTTTAGTTTTTTGGAAAGAAGTGCACTAAATATATTGTAGCGAAGCAGCAAAATCTACCCAGCAATTTGAGATTTCGCGCATTTTTATTCTCTGAATTTTTTTATGCGTTTTTATAGTCGCTAAACCTGAATGCAATGCTTTAAACTAATTAAGCATCACCCCTGCATATCAAACATTAACTGACAAGCAGACACTGATAAATAAACTTACTAGTTGGTAGAGACTCTCCCAATAGTCCTGGGCCATTAGACGAAAGAGAGCCAAAAAAGCGTATATGAAGTTGTCAAAATTTGTATACCCAAAGTTAGGGTTGCCACCTGCCACGTAACATGAATATCCTTCCTGGCAACTCCTGAACATAAAATTCAATTAAAGAGTATGAACTAGGCACTTTGCGTCTGTCTATAACCACACCAGAATAAAGCAACAGTTTGGGTACAGTAAATTGCAAATCTTTCGTCAGGCTAGGTTACCACAAATGGTAGACTAATTGGCCCCAATGGAATTAAGCTTTATCTTTCCCAAGAGCAAACAATTATCACCTCGGGAATCGAACTGGGGGCCGGCAACCTTTTGATCACTAACCCGACGCTTTAGCAAACTGCGCTAACACAGCTCCAAACTCCAAATAAGATTAAGACGATGATCTACTAAGTGTCTGCGCACTCCAGCAAAGTCGATCTTGTTGTTCACCTATTCCTATTTTAAATGGAGAAAACTTTTGCTCTGAATCATTACCTTGAGTTCAATTCCGTGACGGTTTAAGTAAACTTAAAAAATGAAATTTACAGCTTCCCTGCTTTTTGTTCAAAACCAAAAAGATAGGTTAAAAGTCCGACGGTAGATAGGCTTGATGGCGGTGTGGCTGGAAAACCACTGGCCAAAAACAATCTTGGCAAATAAACTATATCACCTATCATTTACGTAGCGGAGTACAAGTCGAAGCACAACTTACCCTGATCCATTGCCGCATAGCCAATCCATCTTGTTGACAAAACAATAGTTACCTAAAAACAAAGTCTTGCGGTAAAAAACATTTATTTCGCATTGGTTGTTCGCCTGCTCCAGATGATAAACTGTTTTACGAACAAGAACTGAAGAGTCGGAAGTCAGAAGATCAGTGTTTTTTCAATAAGTCACAGCCAGAAATTTTCTTCATACTGAAGCAAGAGTGAACCTTCACACCACATATTGTCAGTAAAGTTTTTAGCATCCAGGTCAAAATGAGCATCCCAATCGCGGTTAACAGCTTGATTAAACAACCTAAAAGCTGTGGTTTGCATCGCTTTATAAGGCTCTCGATTCGTTTCATTTGTGGATTTGTTGGATGGCGTGTGTCAGCTGAATGTGATAGCGGTTACGTGAACCTCCGCAAGTTCAAAAATTTTCCCAAAAATGGCAAAAATTTAAGTTTTTAGGAGTCAATGAAATATTAGTTGAAGAGCTTTATTCGAAGAAACAATTTTTGAAGATTTGGAGTTGGTTGACTTTAAGCCATTTTCTTAGCTTTGAGCAAACACACAATTAGGTTTAATTAGTTTGGTGACCCTTAAAAATATTTGGCGTCCGCTATTTTGATAAAATCTTCAAAAATGGAAAAAAGCAAACAACCTAAAAGCAAGTCTAGTTTGGTTTTTCACTCGTCAGTTTGTTCACTCTTTATGGAGCTGTTCAGCATTGTTTCGAACAAATAGTTCTCATCAGTAACTCTCAGATCTTAGAATGGTTTTAACCCACATAAAAATGAAACCTTTGGCAAAGCTAGATGAAGTGAAATAAACATACACGGATCATCGATCCACTCCTGAAAAGTTTGATTATTCCATCCAGGCGACTGGTCCGAACAGTTATATTCTAGGGATGGATTAGTTCCACAAGTCATCGCCAGTGACACGAGATGTCCATCCTAAAAGCAGACTTAGTTTAGGTCGTTTTTGTAATAGATTTATTTGACTAATGCAACTGATATGAAACACCATTTCGTTGCTCATTGCGTAATATCAGCACTCTGGATGTTGTGAAAAGTTTTTAAGTCCCACAAACTTAAAACTTTTACCCGCCTATAAATAACTGTACTAATACTCCACTAGGTTTTCAAAACCATACACAACACACGCAACTAATAAGTTCTAACAAAGTGAAAAGATTCTATTTTGCGTTCACAAAAAAATACAATTATTTCGATAGTTTTCGACGCATCACGCCAAGTACATACAAGTCAGGAAGGGTGAATAATTGACTGAATTTCTATCAACTTCAGAAGCTAAATTAAAATTGTGCTGACAATGAAGTGGCAACTTAGCTGGCCTATCCACTAGCGCAACCAGGAGGGGAGTTCAGCCCTTTCTTTCAAATGGCTCTAAAAACGTGCAAATGTGATCCATATGGCATTAAAATGGCAACTTTAAAACGAAAAAACACAAAAATGCTCAGCGAATCCTCAATAAGAATTGTATTTGAGGTTGGTTTCTTAGTTTATTTTTAGCTATTACAAAGGGCAGATCAGAATAGATTTTAATACTTACAGGCCAATCAGTTTCATTAATTGTATCCAGATATTCGTAAGATAATAGTTCGCCGTCGGTAGTGTTGAAGGCGAATTGCGAATCGAGTAAGGTCTCATTTCGTTTGTGTATCACTGGCGTCGGCAGCTGGATACCGGTAAAGTTATTCGTATAAAAGGCATGTAGCAATGTTTCGTTTACTCTAAAAATAACATTGAAGTGGTGATTAATGTAATTTCAGCTTTATTAATCAAGTTTTCTTCGTCAGGTGGCAACTTGAATATTACACAAATAGTGCAGTATTTTTTAGGTGTTTTGTTTTGTTAAGATTATAAGCGCAATCTCATGATGAATCGAAAAAAAAAAAGTAGACTGTTGAATAATTCGAACAAAGAAGAAACCTTCCTGGAGGTCATTTTGCATACGTAAGTCGTTACGTAAGTCCGTTATTTCGTACCACTCAACTTTCCCCCAGGAAACAAATGAATTTTACAGTATCCTTATCCAATCCAAATTGTACAGCCTCTAGCTCTTCCAACCTTGAATCTGCCTAGACTCGGTTGCTATCCCTTCCTTTTCAGATGTTTATACATAGACCGACAGAGCTGTCCCTTCTCTTTTGGACCTAGTGCTGCAATGTATGTCACATGCTCCTATTGCAATACCACTGCTTCCCTTCTTTCTCTGCCAGTGCAATAGCTTCCAGTTTCACTGAAGAATCCCACGCCCTTGAGCAGAAACTTAATTGGTGTAATAACCATATGAAGACCTGCCACTTTCAGTCAGTCTTTTTTTCACGAACTCTCAATCTGCGTTTTTTTGCTCTCCTCGGCTCTCTCTTATCTTCTGCCATGGTTGTTCTGGATCTAGAATGTCTGGTCTCACGCCTCCTCACTCTGTAACTATGCCATTGTCAATTTTGAGTGGAACCCTGGTCATGCTGGCCTTCGTGAAAATTAGTTTAGTAATTGCTAGGCCAAAGCGGGAGCCTCCCTGTCTGCAGATGTGGTCCATTGTCCTCTCTACCCCGCTGTTGCAAACATCCGATAGTCTGATAAACTCAGTGCCACAACTAAAGACGCAAAACCTTCCATTCGCTTATTAATAGTCAAGTTCCTTCAGAGGAATTAGTCCTGTCTTAACCAATACTCAGTGAACTCTTCCGCTTTCGCTGCCATGGTCACTGCTTCCAACTCCCTTCTTACACATGCAGATTGCAGAATCAATCATAACAAGAACTTTTCTTTCTACGCCTGTAGACACCCTCTGCAGGATTTTAATCATCTCCTTCTCGACTGTCCTACCTCTGAACTTCTCCGTACAGCCATTTTTAGTTCTTCTATCTCTACCTTAACTTCTGGTCCTAATCTTGTTGTACCACCCGGCTCTTTCCTGCGGACGAGAGCATAGTGCAGCAGAGATGCTACACCAGATAGCCTCAGCTAGACTGGTAAGCCCGGTCAAGAAAAGTGTCTATTTCCACAGCACCTAAAAAGTGGGCAACCCATTACCACACAGGTGGCCACTGCTGACGACTTCTCGTTGGTTGCTCTTTACGACCCATTAGGTTAGCAGCTTCTCTGTTCGTGTTTTGCCCCAAGTAAAGCCTGGTCTTGGCCATCACATGTAGCCCGACCGTTGGACCTCCACGGGGTTCCTCCGCGCCTTTATTCCAAGGAAAAAACAAGCAGCACCACCACATGGGCTGTTGAGGAAATTTAACGATCAGATTTTAACCCAGCTTGATTTTTGTTCTGAATATTAAACGAATTAATAAGATACCAGCTGCTCTTTTTCCCTAAGAACTACAGCGTTCAGATCTTTATTGACGTAAGAGTTAATTCAATTTTTTTAACGTATTTGGTTCTGCACATGCCAAAAAAACTTACAAAGGAGGCCACGTGATGACGCATTTTTGTTTTAAACTTCCCATGAACAGTTGAAGACCAATAAGAGCGAAAACAGCCAAGCAAAATAGAGTTAAAATCATGACGTCTTTCAATGCTTTTACGGATTCAATAAGGGCAGACACGATTGCTTTCAAACCTGAAAAAAACAAGTTTTAACCAGATTGATCGTGGGAGATTTACACCAAAAATCAACTTCATATTAAACCACAAATTGACAAAATTTCCAAACACACTTGAAATAGAGTTCAAAAGAATATTTGAACATGTTAATCTCTGATGTAAATAACGTTTAAATTAAACTTCAGCTTTAAGCGTTGGAGACTTGTTTGAGGGGCCTTTTCATTCGTAAATTTGAACGGCATTTTGCACATCAAATTTTCTTTGAAAATTCGAACTTTTCAATTTTGAGAACAAGATACGCACTATGCAGCCCAGATGCTGTAAAGGACACTAAAGAGATAGCCAAATAAAATTAAATACCTTTACAAAACAAAATGATGCAGAATTATTGTCTTGAAAAGACAATATTTTATTGTCTTAGCTCTTGAAATTTAAAATTACTGAGAAATGCAATCTAAACGAATAAGTGCTATGAATGCAACACATGCAGTGAAAGAGTAGGGTTGCCTTATGTCTCGTTTTCGCTGGGACAGTCCCAATTTTGAAGCTTTGTCCCAGTGTCCCGCCCGGTTAACTATTTCAATTTTTTTTGATTTAATATCACCGTAGGTTTCCCCTAAAGTGAAGACTTTTTGTTTTTGGTTTTTCTAAGGTGAAAATCTTTTTTGAATTCCACCTCAAATTCGTGGAAATTGCGCTTTTCTAATTCGTCCCAATTTTCTAATTTAAAAATATGGCAAGTCCGTGAATGACTGAATAAAAATGACTGACCTGGAATGGCTGATATGGCTTTGAGAGCACGCAAAACACGAAACGCTCTGAGGGCTGCCATCCCTGGCACAGCTTGAGCGTTTGGGTTTAATGCCTGGATAACTCTATCGACGTAGCTGTGACAAAAACAATACACGCCCAATAAGTCTCAAAACGCATTTCAAAAAGAAATACCAACAAAAACAAGACATATATCACTTCAATATGAGCATGAAACACTACCGTAAGTTAACTTGAAAAGAAAACAGTGAAAGGATTTTGAGATCTTGGAAGTCATTCTGCTATCTGCCCAACAACTGTCTTCTACACACGGTGAAGACTTGAAATTGTTCTTTTTTGGATGAAAGTCAAGTAAGAAAGCTGAAAATATCAATTTCTGTAGTTTTCGGTTTGACCTGACTGGAAATCGATCCCCAGTTTGCTGTTTTAGTTGTAACGATCTATATACTATGATAGACCCTTTTTCAGTCGAAATATTGTGTTTACTGTACATACGAGTATATCAACTTGAGAAATTAACAACGCAAGAAAATGGAAGACAACACGCCACAAGCTGGAGACATTCCAACAACAACAGGAATCGAACATCAAGCAGTATGAGCTAGAATCCCATTTTCGCAATTTTTATGGAAAATCCTCAAACGTACCGATACTTAAATAAAGCTGAATCGTAAACTTGCTTCCTAGAAATCCGTATTCAAGAGTAATCTCATTTTAAACCCAAACCCAAGACCGCTGAGAGAAATTTCGGGCCCGGGGATGAAAAAAACAAACGGGACCCTTTGAGTGAAATTCCAGACCGCAGACTCAATTTTCTAAAAAATTTTAGGTGAAAAAAAATCTTTCCCAGTTTAGAATTTTTTCTTTCTGACCAAGAATAATAAGTTTTTTATTGACTTTGAATGCTTGGCGCTTGAAGAGCTTTTTCAACATTGAAACCCCCTCGGGCATTCCAAGACTGCCGCGCCAGGTAGGATACGTTTAATTTCTTACCCTTCTCCCTCTAAACAACCCTCCCCAAACCTTAAGTCTGTTTAGTGCGTTCAAAGCTTAAAAGAAAGAATGAAGATGAAATAACATAATGAGATGAAGTGAGAGAAAAAGAAAAACGGGGATGCAGAGCAAAAATTAAACTTTCGCTCACGTACAATATTATTCGCATTCAGATTTGTTGAAGGTCAAGCCACTTGGTCGAGCGGTAACGCGTTCGTCTCTGGAGCGGAAGATCTGAGGTTCAAATCTCGGGCCGGTCTATTCGGACATGGTGTTGCTAACTGCTTGCCACAGCTGCGACATATCTTCGAAAAGAGCTGTGTTGCCCGGGTGAAATGACATGGAGATGGGCCCAGCAAACTCGGTACACGTTTCCGCGTAATACAGCGAGTATAATGAAAGATTTGGTTTGATTTGTTGAAGGAAAACAAATGTGGTTTTGAATAATCAATAAAATTTGCACTAAGGCCAGTAAAAATCAAGAAATAAAATCAACATGAGATCAAGAATTAGTCATCAAAAGGTAGATCACGATAATTCTATCGGTTTATTGTTCCAAGTGCACTCAAATTCAAGACTCAGCATAATTTTAAAACCGCTTCTAAAATCAGAATTTATCAAAACTAACTTTGAACGACATACTTTGGCGTTTGTGATACACATCAAAGAGTGTTGGATGCTGATGAAATTAATTTGAAAAATGCCAAAAAATTCCGTGGCTATATCTGGGTGAATCAAAAACAGAACCCATAAAAGCGATTAAATCGTTACAAATTTTAAAACTTCTTGACGCCTATGACAAAACATACGTGATTCGTGATTTCTTTTGACTCTGTACACTTATTCCTTAAAGCTCTAAGTTTATCGACTGCTTTGTGTAGAAAGTCATGTTTTATTTTAACCTATATTTTGTGAGTTCGATTTTAGCGAATCACTCTGTGGCCACAATCAACTCATTTTTACTCGTTGACTTGAAAGAAAAAAACCACCTCTGCTGCTGGCAATAGCCTTGAGAGCACGAAGAACACGAAAGGCGCGTAGCACGGCAACGTTACTGACTTTTACTTCAAGTAAGCGAAGAAGTTCGCCAACGTAACTGAAAGAAAGGAAGAAGTAAGAAAAATTCTAGAAGAAGAAGCAGCGGTAAAAGTAGTACTTTTTCTTGATTTTGAACGATACTCTTAAAACTCTTAGTAGTGATTAATTCGTTACCTTGCAGTAACGTCTATCATCAATTGCTTTCTAAATTTTGCCAAAATGCGAGTAAGTATATTGAGGTCATTGGTGGTTTAAATTTCGCGCAAAAGCTTGGTTTAAAATCATAATAAACCAAAAAAGTCTAGCCAATGTGATGACGGCATTAACACGTTTGAACGTCATTGGAGGAACGTTTGGGCCAAAAAGTTTAAAAAGCAGTTGACTACTGAAGATTGATGTGGGAATCCAGAACTCAAGTTAAATCTTTACAAGACTTAAAAGTTCATACCAATTATTGCAATAATATTATTTCTTCATTTACAAAGTTGCCACGGCCAAGAGACAGCGAAGGGATTTTTACTTCTTAGAGTCAAGCTGCCACCTACCAGGGCCAAGCTGTCTACCTCATACCGTGGAGGCTTCACAGTGTCCCTTTGAACAATGAACGTCAAGCAGGGAAGCTGTCAATACCAATTTTTATAGTCTTTAATTTGACCCGGCCGGAAATCGAACCCATGTCTACCGTTTCAGCAGAAGATGCTTTATTCACTCGACCACTGATCGGTATGGATTGTATTTCAGTCAAAATTTTGTGTTTGAATAAAAAGCACAGCACCGCCTTTCATGTCTTTAACTTTAATTTTCCAAGATTTTCAGTTTCTACTTCCAAATGATGACATCTCAGATAATTTATACATGAGTGAAAAAATTATTAATAGAGTCCATGACGCAAAACACTCTTTATCGAAATGTTCATTTCTTTTTTATCGAAATTATCTTTAACAACAATAATACAACAACAATCCTGCAAACCAATTACGGAAGTTTCGTATTGTCGCTACACTGGTGTCGCTATCGTCAGAAGAACCTTAAATCACAAGACTGAATTCTACCTCGAAGCCATAATAATACGTAGTCCGATAAACCCATTGCAAATAAGAACATCTATTTCAAACAAGAATAAACATCTTTAAAAGATGTTGAATAGTCGATGTGGTCCCATAATTGATATTGGTCGAAACGAACCTGTTTTTGACATGCTATACTGGTAGGGACTACTCAACAGCTAGTAAGGGTTCAGGTTGAGTATTTCCAAGTACTACAAGTCTGAAAGAGTAAATTTCGTCATAAAATTGGCAAACCTGGAAAATAGCTCCGCAGCAAAATTTTTAAAAATGACTCCAGTCCACTCCGTCTTTTTAACTCTATTCTATGCTTCTGTAGACATCACACATCGTATTCTTTTGAAGTAAATAATACTCTACTTACGCTGTTATTATGACTGCAATATCCAATAAATTCCACGGGTCTCTCATGTATGTAAAATGTGGATACACGAAACCTCGTGATACGACTTTAACTACCATTTCAAAAGTATAAATTCCAAGAAAAGTCAGTCTGAAAAGAAAAAGTTTGACTTCACCGACACTACACTAAAGGAGAAGGACATTATTAGGTCAGTGCATGTCTTTCGCAATAACATTATTTAGTCATTTTTATTGTTGTATATTTATCCTCCTGTAACCGGTCAACATCAGACTCTGACCACTGTTGGACGATCCATAGGCCTACACTTTTCATTGCGGTAGCTATACTTTGTGCTTAGAGGAATACCCACCTACTTAGGAGTTTCCAGTGATTCAATGTTCTGTGGATTTCTTCAAATTCTTGTCCACTGAATTTGCTGCTTGTTCGAAGCCACCAAGCACAGATAATCGTCGTAAAATGTCATCCAATGACGCAACAACATGACAAGGTTGCTGGTTGAACCGAGCTCAGGCGATCACAGTCGTCATACAAACGACGCCTTGGCCCTCTCGGTTGCCGACTTTCCAAGATTATTCATAATTTTTTTATGAAGAACTAATGAAGCTCAGCGGCATTTGAGACTGGGCAAAATGTTCTGAAGCGACCAAACCGAAAAGCACGAAAACTAGTAAACTAACAAGTCTCATTAGCGACTATTGTTCCCCAATCAGATATGAATAAAAGACAAAAGAAAAATGAATAACATACACGTTTGTAAAAACAGTCTTTCATCTTATTTATGCGACTTTTACTGTTTACGCGTATGCACGCGCGGAAATAGGTGTAGATAGAAAAAGCATGTCAATTCCACTTACTCAACGGGGTTTTCATAAGGCTTATTTCGCGTGTCAATTGCCATGAAAACACAATTGACCAAAATTGTAAGCATAATAAAATGATTGAAATATGTAAACTGTGGTTAAAGATGAAATAATCAAAGACAATTATTACACCTAAATGTAACTTACATATGGCAATTTATTAAGAACAATGTAGTAAGAAAATTAATAATAAGCTATAAACAGTATCCAGAGCCTTATAGGCACAATCAAACCTTTGATTATCAGCCTAAGACTTACTGTTTCGGAATCGACATTCGTCTTTTATTCCTCGTCAGTATTGCTAGGACTACATGTATGAACATGAGCGTAGAAAGGCAAGGTATCGCAAATTAACCAGATCATAACACAATTTTTTTCCCCAAAATATTCAGTAATCACAGTATTACAAGAGATAATTATAATAGTTTAATTCAAGGCAATTTCCGATAGCATGCCTTAGACAGCTGTTTCGCTCAATCTCAGGGATCATCAGTAAGGCTAGCAAAGCCAAAAGGATAAATATCAACAGTGATAACCAATGAATAAATCTTTACCGATTATGTTTATAATACACAAATCTTTATCCTTCACTCAGTCAATTTTAGCCAAAATAAGTAAATCTTAACTGAATTAGTAAATGAGTAAACCTTTCATTTGGTAAAGAATTAATTAATAGCTTTAATTTCATTGGGTCAAGATTTTTCAGTTAAGATTTACTTGTTTTGGCTAAAATTGACTGAATGATGGGTAAAGATTTATGTATTACAAACATAATCGGTAAAGATTTATTCATTGATTGATAAATTGGTAAAGATGCATGTTTTGAAGATTTTTATCACTGGTGATATTAGTCTTTTTGGCCTTGCTAGCCTTACTGATGAGCCCTGAGATTAGGCGAAACAGCTGTCTAAGGCATGCCATTGAAAGTTGTTTTGAATTGAACTATTATAATTATCTCTTGTAATATTGTGATTACTTAATATTTTTGGGAAAAAAAAATTGTGTTATGATGTGGTTAATTTCCGATACCTTGCCTTTCTACGTTCATGTTCATACATTTAGTCCTAGCTATACTGATGAAGAATAAATGACAATTGTCGATTCCGAAACAGTAAGTCTTAGGCTGATAATTAAGGTTTGATTGTGCCTATAAGACTCTGGAAACTGTCTATAGCTTATTATTAAGTTATATGGTTTTAGCACTTAATTTGATCAGATATATTAGAACCAAAATTACATGAAACATTTTTTTAAACAGAAATGAAACGTTACTCTAGTTCAAATATGTTTCATGTAATTTCAGCTTCAATATTCCTGTGCTGATGAGATAGAGTTTTGGTGAGCGGCAATTTGATGATGTACGTAAATAATTTTTATTTTGTGAAGTTACTATTTAATGATTTTGTGTATTTCAAGCTCAAATCAAACAATCTATGCTGTTCCGTTCAAAATATATAATTGACAATAGGATGTAATTTTTAAGCAGCACAAATTTAAATCGCTGACTGATTAGAAGTTATCAGCTTATCTTCAATTCTTCGGCTTTCAGCTCGCTACTGATGAGCGCCAAAAGACGAAACGGTTCTGTTCTGCGTTTGGTTAATTAGCACACGTATAAAAGGATATGGATGAATTAAGATTCTATTTGCAGCTCTTCGGACCAAATTCAAAGGACCAAAGCAACAAAGGGATCTTGTGGCACTGAAGCGGAAAATCGCGTAATTCTCGTTCAAAATTATGTAAGTCTGCAAAAGAAAAACATACCAGTCATCAGCACGAACCGATCATAGGCCAAGTGGATAGAGCTTCAGCTGAAAAGGTAGACTCGGGTTCGATACCCGATCGGATGAAATCAAAGATTATAAACATTAGTATTCACAGCTTCCCTGTTTGACGTTAAGCATTGAAAGGGACAGTGTGAAGCCTCTACAGTGTGTGGTAGACAGGTGGGCCGGTAACAGCTGGACTGAAAGAAAAAAAAATCCTTTCGCTATCTTTGGGCCGAAGCAACTTGATGACTAAAAATGTAATTGTTTTTTTAGTAATTTTTAGGTATTAATTTGGCCGACGAGCCGTCCTGGATTAGTGATTATAGGTGATCGGCTTTGAACCTCATCGACTAAGCGACGAACAGTGTCTCATAGAGTTTAACTAACGTATTTATTTTCAAACTTACGTTCTTATCGTCATAATAGGGATCGGGATCGACGAGGGGAATATTATGACATTCATTTGGGACGTCTCCTTGCAAGTACTCCGGCAAGATTTTACCCTGTTCTAAGTCGGCGTTTGCTTTCCAATTCCGATGAACTTGTTCTGCCTCCTCTTCCTAAAACAAGCAACCAATCAGATATAAACCTGATACACTTTTTTATGAGACCACGAAGCTCATTTTTGCTCAAAATTTAAGAACAAATTAAGAACAATGCCAACCACGGGCCAGTACAACGCATTTGAAACCAAGTAGTAAAGTTTTCTTGGTCTTTTCTCCATCGCCATTGTTGATTTATCTGAAATCCATTTCAATAATCATGATCAATAACAGAAGAAAACTTTTAACCGGGCAAAAATGAATTTGTGACTTTTTAATTTTCTACAAACTATAAGAACAAACTGAGAACAAATGAGGTGGAAAAATTGTGAAAATTTAAAAACAGCCAAGCAGCTTCAACCAAAAATTTACTAGTTCCTTATTAAAAAATAGGTGTAACCATGTGACTTAAACGGAGATTATCATCTAACTACGACTATGCCTTAAAATCCAAAGCTTATTTTCATCAAATCTAAGCCTACTTTGACAGATAAAACATACAAGTGAATGACGAATGAGATAAGGGCGAATGTAAAGGTTAAGAAATAAATTGGTAATTCAAAACCATAGATTTTTTTCATTAAAAGCTATCATGCGGGGGTAATAAAAATCGGTAAGGAGTATATACTTCTAAAATTATGACGATTTGATTTTTTAGAGAACAGAGCTTTCGACTGTGGGCTCTCAATGATAATACAACAAAAAAAGTTATGGAGAAGCAATCTAACACAAAAAATAAGATCTAGCATCAATGTCTAGCAAATGCAAACCCGCGCTTCAGCTTTGTTTTTCGGTTATGTTAAGTAGCCTCTCTAACTTAAGCCGCGTAACTAACGAGTTACCAAATAATGTTGAAATAATTTTGCAGGATGAATACGATACTGTATTTCACTAACCCTGAATGTTTTCTTTCTTCTGATGTCATTATTTAAGGCAACTTTTCTTTGCTGTTCTTTTATAATTTGTGGCGTCAAAGGAGTGAAGTTTACTTGGAGTAAAGTCAAAGTCGACATGACGTTATTGGTTTCTTGAGAGCATTACCTGCAATATAAAAAAAAGTTTGAAAAAGTCTGAAAACTTTCTTACTATAATTTTAAAGAAGGCATGAAGTTATTATATGGTGCGTTACTTCTAACTTGTGCAATATGCAGTGCGCAATCAGTTTAAAGTAACTACTGGGCTTGCTTTAGATTTCGACGGAGTGAAAAAACAATTATGGTGTTTTATTGCATTAAACTGTATTAAATTCTGACAGAGTTAAAAAAATTACGTCGTGAAAAAAATATACATTGCTGACTCGAGGCTCTGAAATAGACGGTACACTGTTGACTTTAAAATCCAAGTTCATCTGTAAGATAAAGTGCATTTTTGGCATCTTTCCAATAACCAAACCTTTTAACCAAGCCATGAAAGATAGTTATACAGCCAAATAGCCCTCACTAATGGCAAAAATATCATAAAAAATTGAAATTTTTTTAGCTAAATCAGCAAAATCACATTTGGCATTGGTAAAAGAAGAATTACTTCCCCCAAAACAACCTCAACTCTTCCAAAAAAGAAAAAATTTAAAAAGTTTCATCTAAAATTTTAACACTAATGAAATCTTCACTGCTTACAAAGCAAGACCTTTAGGCGCTCTTGGTTTGGCACAGGATTTAGACAATGAGGCGAAAGTTTAAATTGGGGTTAAAGGGTTGAAGTCCGGGCTAGTAATTGGGTGCAGTCACGAATGCCTGTTAAATCTTACTAAGGGCCCAACTCGGCGTCTACCTGGCCATGTGTATAACTGGCCATGTGTCTAAATGGCTATGTGCCAAACCCACGGTAAGAACTGTTTTACGATAAACTGATTGTACTTAATGTTTACATATCCACTGCTCATTTCCTTTCTAATGACATGTTTTTGCATTGTCTCTGCACATAGGCGCAGTCAAGGGAAGCTAAGAGGCTTGAAGACTCCTCTAAGTCAAGTAACTAAGAAAATTAAACCCAAATATGCTCGCTTTAAAACATGTTTTGAACCTGAACAGCAAATACGGGTCTGAAGCGACAAAAGCTTTTCTATAAATTATCTTACCAATTAAATTGCTTTAAATGACTCCAAAACGAGAAAAAATTCTTTCAAATTGGGTTTAAACCGTTATTTTCCCCAAGAAATCAAAAATCGCACAACTGGGGCACTGGGAGTTTCGCACCCAAATTATTATGGCCTTCGATAAATTAGATCTCACACCCTCACCTCAGTCCAGGGTTGTAAACGGGCCAACTAGTTTAGGCCCGAACCCAACCCAAACCCGAAAATATAAGCCCGAACCCGAAAACTAATTCGAAGCCCGAATCATGCCCGAAAAAAACCCGAAAGTTCAGTTAGGCCTGAAAACTTCAGCAATGTTGCCAAGTTATTTTGATTATATTTTTGTGCACTTAAGACAAAAAGTAAGTTTTAGGCCCGAATTAAGCCCAAAATTTTTGTCAACTTTAGGCCCGAACCCGACCCAAAGAGCCCGGCCCGACTTACAACTCTGCCTCAGTCAACTGTAATCTCCTGAAAATGCTTCAGTTTATGAAACGCAATCGTAACATACATTTTATTCAAAACACAACTTCAGTTTTTGATGCAGCCCCTCCCTTAGCAAAACCCTGGTTGCGGACTGCCCCTGCACTTAGTGAAAAGTTATATTGGGTGGTTCATAAAAATTTCATAACCTCACATTAGTTTTTCTCTAAGCGGGTTAGTGACGTAGAACCGATTCGGCAAAAGCGATGTAGAGTTGGAAGCAATCAAGACGATGCAAAATTCGCAAATTGGTCAGAGAAATGTCTTAATAATTAACGAATAGACCAGGACTATTCAAAAATTAATTGCAATCGTTTTGTAAGAACATCGAATGTAATATATTGGTGAAGAAGTGGAGAAGATGGTTGGTGACCAACATCCGGATAGGAGATAATATTTATGAAGAAAAATTATTCAGTGTACAACACGACCATACCCATTATCTAACTACGCCAGAGTTGTAAATGGCCGACTAAGAACTCGGCCTGAACCCAAAAAGTGATTTCAAGCCAAACCCAGGCCCGAAAAAAACGGAAGTTAAGTTGCGTCAAAAAAATGTTCACGGTTACAGCTCGCATGCGGTTAACATAAAGCTGCTTATTTCAGATAAATTGTGACGCAATAATAATACTAAATGAAATCTTTATCACTCACTTTATTACACCGAATCGTATAACGAGTTTGCGGGGCCCGTCTCTGCGTTATTGCGCTTGCGGGCAACACAGCTCCTTTCTTAGAAATGCCGCAGCAGCGGCGAGCCGTTGTGTCCAATTTGACCGGCCCGAGATGTGAATCTCAGACCTCCCGCTCCAGAGAGGAACACGTTACCGCTCAACCAACTGGCCGGTGACATTAATAATAATTGTGTAATAATAATTGTATTGATGCTCAAACGAAGTCGTCGTTCAGTGTTGCAAAGTTACTGTATTTTATGTATATAGATTTAGTCTTGTGTTGCTGAGATACTGCAGACTTCCATTGATTATGAACTGCAGACTTTTATTTACGCTTTTGCAGCGCCTAAAAGGCTAAAACAAGAAGCAGTATATCAAGCCCGAATTAAGCCCGACATTTTGTCAACCTTAATCCCGAATCCGGCAAAAACCCGGACCCGACCCAAAAAGCCCGGCTCGACTTACAACTCTGAACCACGCAGCTGATTAAAAATTTGAAGGAAACGGCCTAACACCCTGAGTGATAATGGAGTCACTAAAAAGGACCAAGTAAATGACTGCGCAACTAGTCCTACCAGCACTTAAACCAGTCCTTAAACTCCACAGTATAATTTTATTAATTTGCGATCATCACCCGGTAAAACGCAGGGTAGAAGCACATTTAGGTGGAATTATTTTGATGTTGGCGGCGATAGTTCAGTTGGTAGAGCCTCGGGTTGGTGATCGAAAGGTTGCTGACTCTTGGTTCGATTCCCGAACTGGCAATGGGTAGTTGTCCTTGGGAAAGATACTTAACGCTTACTACCCATTGAGGCCAAATAGTCTTCCCGTTGTGGTGGCCTAGCCTGACGAAAGACTAGCAAACTGAACCCAAAAACGCGTTCTCCGCGTTGGCGTAGTTTGACAAATGGATAGTGTTTTGTTCATTCGCATGAACAAACGAAATTTGATGTTTGAACCATCGACATACTTTCACCAAAAGAGCTCTCAATTTCATTGATTACAACATTTGCCTTAAAACTGAAAAAAAAATCCATGAAACAATATTAAAGCTGTGAAAAAGAAACGTTTGGGATACCTGGATAAGCCATTTTCTATTTATTAATAGAAAAAGCAACAACAAAACCTTGATAGACAAGCAATTACACGGTTATTGTAAAAACAGGTTGTTGCTGCGTACTTCTGTAGACAAGATGATATTGTAATACGCGGATAAATTATCACAGTTGATGGCCAAATTCAAAAAAAAATTTTTTTTCAGGGCAACTCCGTTTCAAAAAAGTTTAAATGTGATATTTTCAAGAAAATTTCATTAATGTGGAAAATGGGAATGGTGTTTTGTTTTGAAAACGAGTCCCACAAGATGCAATTACGAGTAACTGGAATATGAATACATTTTCCTTCAACATTGTAATCGATATACGTCAAGCAATTCCTATTTGAAACGTATCGATAAACTTTATTGGCTTCTTTAAATATTCATAGGTAACAATATAAACGAAAATAAGCTGGAATCAGCTTTCCGGTACAAATGAATAAAAAAACTTGTAGTCTATGCTTCTTCATCTCAAAATTGCTGGTATTCTGGTAAGAACATTTCCAATTTACACCCACTATACACGTATACGATCAAGGCGATCCTGTAAAGATCATTGCTATATAGTGAAGCTTAGTCTTCGCGTAAAATCGTGAGCGTACGAACATATTCTTTGTCTAATTTAAGTTTTTACCAAAAAATTTGGTGCACCAGGCGTAGAGACCAACTAGTGAATATCGCCGTAACAGCTACAATTTGTAAAAATAGCCAAAGGATGCTTTTGCAATTGAACGCCGAATACAAACCGGGCCTGCTTAGAGCAAAATCAGTCTTGGTCTGGTAAATAATCAAAAATGCGTCGCAATCGCTGAATCTTAAAACTGATGATGTTACAAATAAAGCCGAATTTATTTTCTTGGGCAAATCAAATCTCAAAGTCGGGCAGCCACTCCGTACCATTACACTATCAACAAGTCTAAGGCCCAGTCTACACTGCATGCGTAAAATCAGTTCAGAGTATTTTATGCATTCTAACCTGATTTGGAATGCGTAAAATATTCTACATTTCCAGGAGTATTTTTAGGTTATTTGAAAGAGAAATTCTGTACGCCCGGCGTAACACCTTACCAGCGTACATGCTGCCAGTTGGTTAAAATAAACTAAAGTTACGCTTGTACTTTTACGGTTTTAGGCACATTGTAGACTGGAACTAAGCCATGTAATTTTTACTTACTAAAAGGCTTCAACAGGTTTAATTTGTTTTAACTGAGTTTAGCATTTGAGATGAAAAAAGCTGTGCAATTTGATCGAGGTCGGAAAAGGTCAAACTACAAGCAATAAAGCACAAATCCACTAATTGCGAGCAATTACTTTCAAAACACAAGCCAATTGAAAACTGTTTACTAAAAATAAACGCCTGGCCGGGGCGATGTTGATATATTTTGCTTGACACCAGTGACGCATTTTGGTTTATGGTAGGCAGAGGCGCAACCAGAAGGGGGGCTAAGAGGGCTTCAGCTACCCTACCTCTTAGCCAAGTCACCTAGAAAATTTAATCCAAAATACGAGCGTTTTAAACGTATTTTGGAATTCTCCTGTAAGTAAGGGGGGTGGAAGAGGCTGGGCAATTTAATTCTTGAAAATAACTTTCGATTTTTGCAATTTAGTTCTTTCAAATGGCTCTAAAAACAAACCAATGACGTTAAAATGGCTATTCTTTTCCAAAAAAAATTACAAAAATCAGCTGCTACCCCCATGGTCTCCGGTTGCTGACCCCCGTTTGTGGTACGTGTAGTTGTACCAGTTTGCTCGGAACGCCACTTAAATGAATCATGTTTCGGACCAAAAATTTTAACTTTTGGTTCAAGCCTCCCCACCCCCTTAGCAAAATTCTGGTTGTGCGCCTTATGGTAGTCGGCCGTTTTTGTTTTCTTTGTTTGAATTCAATTGATGAGGAAGAATTTCAGCTTTTTTTCAAAAAAAAATGTAATAATGGCTGTGCAATTGGCCATCCACTGCATAATAGACGTCATCCGCGGCAGGCTCCGGTTCAATTTCTATGGAGATCACTTCCCGCCTCAAATTATTGACCATTTCATAATAAGTATATCGCATGATTATGGTTGGACGTTGGTTTTTGATAAAAAATCAGAAAGCAAATAAATAAAGTAAACCTATGGTAAGGGACCGAACTTTATTCTTGCATTGCTACTACTCTTGATTGGCTGTCCTACTAGTCCAAAAGATTCTCGGACTCACGGATGCGCACGAGCAAGAAGTCGAACTCATTACAAATGCTAAGGGTTCGATCCTCTCTTTCTTTGTCG
Source organism: Trididemnum nubilum (assembly GCA_963965965.1). Lineage (NCBI taxonomy): Eukaryota > Metazoa > Chordata > Ascidiacea > Aplousobranchia > Didemnidae > Trididemnum > Trididemnum nubilum. The sequence goes on along the minus strand of OZ014476.1, from coordinate 13,808,221 downwards.
ATTCTGCAAGACTATCCATCAAAAACATAAGTCTACCTAGCTAGCCTAGCTGATGAGAAGTGATATTGCTTGAAATAGCTACCGCAATGAAGCAATATATACTGTAGCAACTGTCTCGGAACAATTTTATGGGTAGGCTGTTATTGCGGACATGGTGTAACTCATAAGGTGGCTGGTTCATTATTTTTTAGTTCTTTACATAAAATACATGAAGTTTCTGTTTGTATAATGTTTTGTATTATCTAATAACTATGCTCTCCCTAAACGGGCCTGCGTAGCGTTTAGTGAGAGCTAGCGGATGCTAGCGGTTGGAGGGGGAGGTCTGAAATTGAAACTTGCCAACGATCATAGTGTTGCCAGCGGCTTGATATTTCTTCTTTCGAAGCTGTATAATTGCCCAAGAGCAATTACGCGGAGATGGGTCGCCGAAAACTCGTTACACGCTTCGGCGTCATTCAGGAGTTTAATAAAAATTAGAGTTTTTTTGTGTTTTTGCATTCATTCGTGCTGCGTTTCCAAAATTTTGAAACGTTTACAATGAAGTGGTAGAATCTCGTACAAGAACAGCTAATATAACTTAAGTTCGCCCTACATTAAAAAAATAAAAATTAAAAGAAATCAAAACTTTTGGATGTTCTCTTGCCCTAAAATGCTAAACAACCAACACTGCAGCACTAGTCAAACATTGATCTGGTTAGGTGACGTCATAAATAACGGGAGAAAGCTGTTGAATTATTTATGGACCAAAAGCAAAAGTTCTATCTTTTCGTCACGATGTTAATTCATTATTATAAAGGCTTCAACACATACAATTATATCTAAATTGTGCCAGCGTTGACAAACATCATGATAGATTGAAATCATAAAATGGCTTTAAAAAAGATTGAAAGTAGTTATAATACATTTGTCTTCACAAATCTACTACCCATAACCCCCAATCTACATAGGGCCTACAATCGTGAGTGTACGAGTGCATTTTTAGTCTATTTGAAATAAAATTCGGTATACTCGCAATGCCTACTTAATGGCGTACAAACCGCAGTTAGCTACATTAAAAAAAGAAGACACTTGAACCAGGGGTGCAAATCTTTGTTGAGCATTGGGGGGGATAATTTGCAATTTTACCCGAATTTTGCCCTATTTTCAACATTGGGGGAATGAACCTAGACCACGATTTTTTTTCAGGTTTGCAAATTACGTAAAGATCAAAAAAAAGGTCTTCACCAAAATTGGAAGACTTTTTTTCCCCGAATTCAGGTGAAGACCAAAAAAAAGGTCTTCATCAGAAAAGGAACGCTTTTTTTTCCCGAATTCAAGTGGAGACCTGCGCTCAGATTCAAATTATTGGAGGGGATGCAGATAAAGACCACACTCAAATTTCAAATTATTGGGGGATACAGTCAAATTATTGGGAAGATGTATCCCCCCGGGTTTCGGCACCCCTGACTTGAACGCTCGCGATCTTAAGTCAAGTGTAGACAGGTCAAAGAGCGTAACCTTTGTTTATTTTGACCAACTGGCAGCTTGTAAGCAGTCAAGACGGTTCACCAGAAGCGCCGAATTTCTGTTTAAGCAAACTAAAAAAAACGTTCGTACGCTCACAATTTCCCCCAATATACACCGGGCCTAAGCGTGAACTTTTACTACTAATTAGCTTGCAAATGACGTATTAAGACAAAAAGTTTGAAAAGCTAAACCTCGTCGTAAAATAAAGGAACAAGGTGCATAGCTACAGTAGAAAAATTCATGTACCAGTACGTTTGGCTAAAAGCTTTTCAAATTGATTGGGACATATTACGGTAGCGATATCAAGGAGTAGATTAAAACCAGTAACAACACACTTTTAAGCAATAATTAGTTATGCGAAAACAGCCTAATGCGTCGCAAAGTTTAACGCATGTAAACCCCAGAAGACATCACAAAACGCTATGTAGATACATTTGCACATGTAGATGAGAAAGTTATGAATTATGATAATACTGATAGGGCGTCATTAGGTATCTGACATGATGTAGATTAAAAAGCAGAAGCGATATGCAATTCCAGCAGCGCAATTTTAATCAACCAAACTCAGAGCTAATAACATACAGCATAATTAGAAATACTGCAATTAAATGTCCACTGATGGGTTGCCAGATTCAAGTTAATAATAACGCTGCTGCAAGCTTGCGACTTTATGTAATGAAAAAGCTGCAAAGCTATAAACCCTAGCTTTTGCCAAGAAATCAGTTCTACTTTCATTCCCAAACTTTATAGATCCAATAACTCAACCAAAAATCAAACTGGTTGCGATGGGATTTATATTATCAGTCGGAAAATACATATCGCTTTAAATAAGCATCAATATTCATCAATACTTATTCAAATGCAACTAATAGAAACAAGGCCTATTACTGGCGACGGCTGCTTAGTGATAGGCCGACAGGTCAAAAGGTTGCTGCTTAGAGGTCAAAAGGTTGCTGACTCCTGGTTCGATTCTCAAACTGGCAGTGCGTCGTTTTGTCTTTGGGAGAGACGCTTTACGCTTATTTCCTATTAGAGTCAAGCAGTCTACCCGTTCTAGTGGCCCAGCCTGACAAAAGACTTCCAAACAAAACCAAAAAAAGGTGGTTTATGTTGATGTGGTTAGACAGACGCAGAGTGCCTGGTGAGTGACAAAAGACTTCCAAACAAAATGCATCAGTGACAAAAGACTTCCAAACAAAACCAAAAAAAGGTGGTTTATGTTGATGTGGTTAGACAGACGCAGAGTGCCTGGTTCAAATGCATTAATGAACAACATTATTTTTATTAATTTTATTCAAAAAACATCTAAAACGTTTTCGCGATAGTATAAGTGACAGTAGGCTTCTTTCGACAAAGGCATCCAACTATCTTTTATAACAGTGCTGCTAGAATAGCGATCTTGTGTTTTAAACATTGTAGTGAAAACTTAGTAATTATTGATTATGAATACATGCAAAATTGCAATTAGTTGTAGACAAAATCTTAGTATTCATGCAAGATTGAATCAGCAATAAATTTTAACCTTTACGCGAGTCCACTGAGAGTCAATTACCTCCAACAAGCAGCAAGGCTAGGGCATCATAATCTTATTGTGGCGCAATTGCATTAAAGGACGAAAGTAAAATCAGTGCCACTCACAAATTCAAAATCTGCGTCACCAGCGCTGCGCTAAGTACATTATCTTGATTTAAAAAAGTCTATTGCGACAAATTTCTATTAGATTATCAAAAGAACGAAAACGTCACAATGACGTCACAGTAAACGAATGGCACTTTAAAAGCTGACTTGGACGCTACACGGTAGCAAACTTGTTTTAAGTAAACTATATGCAGTCCTATCAATAATGCAAAATCTTCGATCCGAGAATCTGTAATTGCTACTTCAAAATCAAAAGAAAAAATGTAAAAAAAATAACTCGTGAAGTGTACCTCCATATCAGCATAAAAAAGCTTATTTAACAGCATTTATGAGTAGTCATAATACCATGGCTAAATACAAGAACTTTGACCCAAAACACAGTTTTTACCGCAGGGAACCGCTACACAGGGCCTCAGAGAGAATCTTATCAGGGGGTACGAAGACTGATATCGGGGCCAAGTGGCAAGGCCAGGGTCGGAAATTAGGTGAAGACCCAAAAAAAAGACCTTCATCGGAAATCCGGCCAGTTTTTTGTCAGAAATTGGGTGAAGACCAAACAAGGAAAAGTTTTTGCCGGAAATCCGGGCAGCTTTTGCGAGTATGCACCCGGAAGAGTGCTGGAGAAACTACATGAGTGCCCGTGAACTTATAGGTCCTTCCTGGGGCCCCCTAGATCCGGTCCCTGGTACGATGTAACCCCTGAACCCCCCCTCGTAAGCCCTGCCGCTACACAAATGCTATATTGAGCAATTAAATGAATCACCCCATATTTACGGATTCTGCTAACTTTATAGCACGTTACCACGTGTTGTAGTCAAAGCTTAAACACGTAAATCATTTTGATTTAAGCAATGTGGAAACACTTCCGAAAAAATATTTAAATCCAAATATGTTCATTAAACCATTAATTTCAATAGTGCAAAATGAACTCTGAAATTATGTCGAATTGGGGCATTGGGGAACCCATCACGTGGCATCTACGTTTAGCAGTATTTTTTTTAAATATCAAACGATCTGCTTAATACATAAATTGATACATAATTTAATACATACTTTGAAACAAATGTCAGCTTAATACAGAATTTGAAATATCTAAAATTGCACGGATCAGAGTTGTAAACGGGCCGACTAGTTCAGGCCCGAACCCGAAAATATAAGCCGGAACCCGAAAACTAATTTAAAACCCAAATCATGACCGAAAAAACCAGAAAATTAACTTAGGTCTGAAAACCTTAGCAATGTTGCCAAGTTATTTTGATTATAGTTTTGTACACGTAAGGCAAAAAGTACGTCTCAGGCCCAAATTAAGCCCAAAATTTTTGTCAATTTTAGGCCCGAACCCGATCCGGAAAGCCCGACCCGACTTAAAACTCTGGTACGGATGTTTCTCTAAAAATGTTAATTGGTGAAATTGAAAAATGCAAAAAACGACAAAAGAAAACTAAACAAAAAAAAGCACAATCTAGCAAATAACCAAAACTTTAGCGAATATTATTACCGAACGTTTCAAGGCGTTACGCGACTTATCGTCATAAGCAGTTACAAATGTTTCCTCAACTTTTGACGACTTGTTTTATAATGAGATTGCTTTAAGCGCTTTGAGATGCTACGCAACGAAGAAAAAAAGAAAATTGCAGATTATCAGCCAAAACTTTTAGCTTGGTAGTTTCAAATGACAAAACAATACAATACCGGAGATAAAACACGGCAATAAAAAAAAGTTTTGAGGGGGAGGCGGAATTGAGAAACCGGGATACTTATTGAAACCGCAATTTTTATTCGATTTTGCACTCTGGTTTCAAATGACTAAAATTTAAATATGGTGTTTATCTAACTTCTGATCAGAATTATCGTAGTGTTATGTGACATTATGACTATATACATAGCACTTATAAGCAAAGTTGGATCTATTCATTTTTTGTAATTTTTAAATTCAAATTCAAATTCATTGACTTTGAAAAAACTAAATTCAAATTCATTGGTTTTGTAAAAGTTGAATTCAAATTCAAATTCATCAATAACTCGTGAGCGGATTCAAATTCAAAATTCAAATTCAATCCAAACCCTAGTTATAAGTCAACCAATGGATTGAATAGTAACGGTTTGAGTGTTAAAACTTGATTTCCAGGCGCAGCAAAGGGCTTGGTCATTTTCAGTAGACATTTCAAACAGGAATGGAAGCAGATCTAGATTTACAGTTGCATTACGCAAAAGTCCGCAGTCGAAACAAACGAATCGACAAAGTGCAACTGTTTGATTACACCTCGTGCACCTTTTCGGGCGTAGGCACAGTGTGAAGATGTGGCAATTGCATCAACTCATTTCTTGACTCTACCGTCCTTTGGGAACAAACTCTTAAATAATTAATAAAAACAAGAAAAGCAGCGGCCCTTTTTCTTCAGCCACGAACAAAATAATTAACTCGATCACAGGCTTTTCTTCTTACGCGTCTGGTCACGTGACAGCCTAAGAAAACCGCCGTAATTAAACAAATACCTTCAATCGATCTTAGCCTCAAAGCCGCGGGTCGATAAATGCGACGAACTCCGTTACTTAAAGCTGTCAAACCAAGATTAAGTTATCGAAACCTTGCACCGGAAGCGTCTGACAAGTAACCTGCCTAAAAATCAGTGACATAGGATCAAAACCTTCATCCTAAACGTCTAAACGACACAGTAAAAACCATTTAATGCATAAAGTACTTAGAAAACAATGTAATTGAAATGTTCTGCCGAAACTGCATAAAATCAATTACAACTTTTTGGGTTAAACCTTTTGTGGAACGAGTCTAGAAAGCGAGGTGCATGAACCTACATGAAACTTTGAGTTTGAAAAGTTATATATCAAAGGATAAAAAAACTCTTCACAGACATTAAACTAACCTGACCAGTAACCTGACCAGTAACCTGACCAGTGACCTGACCAGTGACCAGTGACCACAATCCCAATTTATTTGCTGAAAAACTGTGATCTTGGATTGGCACGTATGACATAGGCAAGGTACAGTACTATGTATACTATACTCTACTTTGTTGTGTCTAACGAACTTTTAATACTCTTTTAAGATGATAATCCATTTGTTTACATAATCTAATTAAACTTCTCCTATAATAAGATTTTACACAAACCATGAAATAAAAAATTGGAAAAATTATTGTCATTATTCGGCTATCAGTTATGTAACTTAATGATAGCAAAGTTCAATTTGGTTTAAACATGTGACAAGAGAAATCAAATCTGACAACTTTGAATTGAAAATAAAGTAAAAACAAAGTTTCTGTAAATAATTTAAATCACTGCCTCATAGCATTATCGGCTGAGCAAGATGAATCTAGCTACTACAGTGTCTGGGACCCCTTTAAAAGTAAGGCTCTTTGTTTCAACGACCGGAGCAAGTAACAAATCCTAGATTTTCTGCGGTAAATTAATTAAAGAATAAGCAACAATTGCTATATACTTCCTATGAATTCAAAATTAAAAACGAAAATTATTTTGTGAGTAAAAATTTCCAAACATAGATTTCATAACTTTTTTTAAATGGATACGTTTTTTAACACCAACAGAACCTACCGCAAGAGACCTTTCAAAATTACGACAAAATCTACAGAGAACTATGTGTTACTTACGAGCAAAAAACTGTGGAGGGCCTATCTAATCGTGAGGTTGAAATCGACCAAAAATTGTCGCTTGCGCATATTTAACAATACAGTTTATTCGGTTGGGAAATGTTGCAGAAGCATAAAGCAAACCAATGCCGTGCTGTTGCTGCAATCCTTGTCTTAGCTGGGAGGAATCGACAAAAACATTCACTAAATGCTAGCAGTTTTAACATATTGATCGATTTTTCTAAAGAAACTTCGCTTATGATAGCCCATCACAAAACAACTAAAAACTAGAACGTGACATCGCAAGCGATATCTAGGGACTTCGCGGCATTATCCAACTTTTACTAAACTTTACTAAGCTTTAAAATAGTGATCCGATTGCTGTGAATGAATTTGTAAAAAATGTAGTTGTTTATAGTCAGATCAATAATTTAAATGTGCCCCTTTCGAATTTTGTTTTACCTACTTAAATCGCTTTGTGGTTATTTGAGTTCAAAATTTAAATTTATCGAAGTTTTCAAAAATAATCGAGTAATGTCATTCAAAGCTCGCATAACAGTTTACAATACAACGTCAAATCTTAGCACTTTTTAGGAGTTCTTAAACAGTTTTTCACTCTATATGAAATAAACATAAACCGGTCTTTAAAATTCCAGCGACTCACAAGCAAATTTCGTTACATCAACGAAACTTACAGCCATGTATGATTCTGAAAACGTTGTTTTGCATCGCAATTTGACATAATATAGTATTGGTATACCAGCTGTTTCGAAATTAAAGCTCCCTCCTCAACAGTATAAAGCAAAAGAGTGCTAAAATTATGCATATTCAAAACAGGCATTTATTTAAGTTTTTTATTAAATCGTTTATGTTTTTGTCACATAGACTTCATTCTCGAATGGAATAATTTGACATATTGCAAAACAAGGAGGGGAATCAAAATTTATTTTCCCTAGTTAATGCTTCACTCACACGTTGTCACAGGTCGATGAGAATAACGTGGTAAGCTCTCGCAGGTTTCTATACGGTCTTTAATTAACACGATCTTTCAGGCTAATTACTGTCCAACATGGCATTACCAAGTTTGGCATGTTTTATCTGTTTTTAATATTAGCTTACCGGTACTTTTCAAATTTGATATGACTAGCTCGAGTACTTCGTGTTTAAAATTTAAAAATTTTAAGGGCCCGTTTGGCATGGTCTCCTCAATGAGGCCCACCAAATTTTGTAGTCTATCTTTGATTTATATTAACCTATTCAATAAATTTAATTCGTTTAGATTTTGTAGTTAATGGGGGGAGGTGTCAGCATAATTGGAGGATCCCTATAGTATGAGATCCTCAATATTTTTTCATATTGTATTTTTAAAAGTTTAAATTTTGGCATCCTCGTTTGAGGGGTACCCCCCATTGTGGTACCTCCAAATTTTGTCAAATTTTAACTTTTCTTCGTACTTGCCTATCCTGAAAATTTCATGGGTATAGCTCAACTGGTTAAAAAGTTTGAATTTTGGTGGCCCCTTTTGAGAGGGACACCCTCGTTTTGGTATCTCCAAATTTTGTCATATTTTATCTTTAACTTATATTTATCTATTCTGAAAATTTCATGTGTCTAGCATGAGTGGTTAAAAAGTTTGAATTTTGGCAGCCCTGTTTTAGGGAGATCCCCTTATTTTGGTACGCCCAAATTTTGTCAAATATTATTTTATCTTTAAAATTGTCAACCCTGAATAGTTCATGTGTCTAACGTGTATGGTTAAAAGTTTTGAATTTCGGCGGCCAAGTTTGAGGGGACCTCCCATTTTGGCACCCCAAAGTTTGGAAAAATTTTATCTTTCTTTTATATTTACTTACCTTAAAAATTTCATGTGTCCAGCTTAAAAGGTTAAAAAGTTTGAATTTTGGAGGGCCTCGTATGAGAAACCCCATTTGGAACTATCAATTTTTGTTAGATTTAGTTTTTTTTTCATATCTATTCCAAAAATTTGATCCATCTAACTGCAACGGTTTAAAAGTTCAAAATTTTTATAGTTTGAGGGGGATCCTCTATTTTGGTACCACCAAATTTTATCTTTCTTTTATGTTTGGTTATCTCAAAAATTTCATGTGTCCAGCTTAAAAGGTTAAAACGTTCGAATTTTGGAGGATCTCGTTTGAGGAGAACCCCCAGTTTGGAACCCGCAATTTTTGTTGGGCATAGTATCCGCCTATTCCGAAAATTTGATCCATCTCCATCTAATGATTTAAAAGTTCAAAATTTTGGCGACCACGTTTCAGGGGAATCCCCAATTTTAGTACCCCCAAATTTTGTCAAATTTTATCTTTTTCTCACATTTGCCTACCCTGAAAATTTCACGTGTCCTAGCGTGAGTGGTTAAAAAGTTACAATTTTGGCGGACTCATTTTGGAGGACCCCCATTTTGGTACCCCCAAAGTTTGTCAAATTTTATCTTTCCTAAATGTTTACTTACCTTAAAAATTTCATGGGCCTAGCGTAAAAGGTTAAAAAATTTAAATTTAAAAGAGGCCGTTTGGGGGGAAACCCCCATCATGGAACCCCCAATTTTTGTTAGGTTTAGTTTACTTTTAACATCTACTTATTCCGAAAATTTGATCTATCAAACTTGAACGGTTTAAAAGTTTAAAATTTTGGAGAGCCCGATTGAGTGGGATCCCCCAAACCTGGCACCCCCAATTTCATTACCGCACTAGTCCTACGTAATATCTCCAATCGCTCTAACTTTGAATACAGTGCGCTTACCGGATTAAAAGTAGATAGCCGGAGAATAAGAAAAAAGAAAAAAAAAAGTAAGAAAAAAGACAAAGAAGAAGAAAAATAGTATTCAAGTTGGGGAAAACGAACATACTAAAAGAAAGACGATTGGTAGTGTGCTCAAAAATCACAAATCATTTTCCATTAAAATCGGTATTTTTCGGAGATATATCGGTTTAAAATCGTCCACTTTCGGCCTGTAACATTTTGGTCACGTGACCGGGTGCCCCCAAACTTGGTTTGCATAAACCTTTTATAATTCCCACATTGTGTTCAAATTTCAGCTGAGCACGTCAAGTGGTTTTTGAGTTATAGAATTAATTAATTTTCAATCCAAAAATTGCATTTTTTTATGTTTACTTGTGTCTCAATTCACGATCACGTGACCTAGGGTTCCCAAAATTGGCACACATAACGCAATCGTTAATTCCCATGTTCAGTTCAAATTTCAACTTTCTACGTTTTACCGTTTGCTAGTTATGAGCAAATCAATCCTCATCTGCCAAAATTCGCAAACAAAAACAAAAGTACTAAGCGCTCACGCGAAGTCCCAATTATGACGAACGGGAAAAGAATTACAAGCAAAATCGCATGTAAAACTGACACGCTTGTGCTCGTGTATGGCAAGTTAAACCTACATTTTCGGCATAACTGAGATGTTAACATAAATGCAAAAAGCGTTATGAAAACAGTAAATTGACTTTTGCTTCGAACAAGTCACGCTCAATGACAACAGACATCAAAACTCGACCATTACAGAACCAAACTTCATATGACGTAGGGTTTTTACCCTGCAAAGCATTTTGATATACTGCAAAAGTTGCTTGGCCCAAGCTACTTTTTTTATCTTGTGAAATATCATACCGGCAAACTGTTGATATAGAAATTGACTATTTCACCAGAAAATATTAGGTTAAAGAGAGTAAAAGAACTTCTGGAGATTGCAGAATATTTATTTGCGCCTTTTATATTTGCGTTTTAGGGATTTAGGATCTGACATTGTTTTTCTTCTCTAACTCTCGATTTTTGGTTGCTTTTTTGTTCTTTTTTAAAATTTTGTTGTTTACGTTTTCGAAAAGAAATTTAACGAAAATAGATTAGGTATGGAAAAGGGTAATAAAACTCCAGTGTTTAAAGAACTAGCCACTTTGACTTAATTTCAGTAAAAATACGTGGACAAATACTTTAGTACGCATACGGTCCATTGGCAATATTTAGAAGCGTTTTGAAGAAAGCTTTTTGTAAAATCAGATAAATGAAATGATCAAGATCATTTAAATAGATTTCAAAAACTGACTAGTGTCTAAGTGGGTTGGGGCTATCTTTGTTGTTTTAGCTGTTCCATAGGCCCCAATTTTGAAAAAAATAGTTCTTTTATTATGTATACAAACTTGGCAGTAGTGAGATACTTGTGACAAAAATAAAGTGACTCCTTGTAACCCCAAATTCAATGGAGTCACTGACCCAGCAACGTGCTCCAAAAAGTTACCTGAAACCAAACAAATATTATGTCAATACGAGATTTGCTGCGAACCAAATGCAATTATTATCTTAAAATTTTCTTCGCCCGCAACTCCTGCGCAATCTTGAGCCCAAAATATTTCCCTCTAAAAGTAAGTTCTACAACGATTTAAATAAGAAAAAAATTACTTTTTCTCATGGTATGTTTTTGTTAGTGCTATGCGGATTACGCAAGCTTGCAGAGGCATTTGATGATCTAAAAACTGAAAATACCAGAGCAATTCCAAAAACCGTAGGCTGAGTTTTCGGCTGTTGTGGACATGAATTCAAAGTTTTAAAAAAGTGTATTTAATAAGTAAATAAAAAAAACAAGTATATTTAATGCTCAACGAGTGGACAGTGAATCAGTGATCATCCCATCATGACGCTGGCGCCCACTGTCCTGACAATGCACATCGGTAGCGTCTTAGGACACAGCAGTGGGCGGCTTTGTGTCCTACCTAGGGAAAAGAACGAATTTCAGTAATTCAGTTTCGCAACAATTGCACGTTAGAGCAAAGCATGTAGCCCAGACTTACAACTGCACAGTCGCAAACTAAGGATTCCGAGCATATGTGGCATAGAATATAGATTCAAAGTACGTGGCATAACATGTTGGTCCCTATTCCTTTTCTGTTACTAGTAATAAAGTTGATAATGATGAAACCGTTATTAGCAAAATAAGATTGTGTCATGTTTTGTAGACAATACGAATTCATCATCATTGCCTACAAAACAAGATTGAAAACAAAAATCGGCGAGACAAAATTTGTCAGAATGGGGAAGAACAAAATTTGAACATTCGACAGAAGAATATATGATTTAATCGATACCGTTGAGACAAACGCAAAGTATGCGTCAACTACGTATTTGGTTTGCGCAAACTATGGTGTCAAAAAAATTGTCAACCGTCCTGTTATTTTCTGATACATTTTGCATCAACTCAACCCGAAAAACGTAACTCGTCTTTTTTTGGAAAGAAAAAAAAAAGTTTAGATTCTCGAAGTGAATCAAACTTAGCGAAAACATCCTAATTACGGCGATTTTGTGGCTACGTTACATAGAGCTCTTCCTCAACATCACTGAACTCATAGAAATTAAAATTAATCAAAATTGTCTCAAAATATTTTTTATTGAAACAACTGTAAATAAAATAAAATTCGGTTCAAGACGGTCTTGTTCAAATAGAATAAAATTCTACGGAACAAAAACTATTCGATTAAGACCAATTAAGTAAACAGAACCTCAGAAGGTTGAAGACCAATGAGGCATAAAGCCAAAATCGATGTCAGTTAAATAACAATAAACTTTCAAAAAAATGTTTGGACTGGTTAAGTGTTTAATCGAAAAATAGGTCTTTGTAAACAGCAAACAAACATAGTACGGGCAAATCAGACCAAGTACAGTCAAAATAAACTGTTGGTATGTAGGCTGTAACTGTAAAAATCAACCTTTAGAGCTAAAATGAGTCAGAAAATTTTCCAGGTTACATGTACGTTTTTATTTTTGCTATAGATTTGCAATAAATTCCAGCCGTTTAATCGGCAGATTTTCTCGAGTCTAACTGAACAACGAGGATCAATAACAAAGAAAAACCCTTAATTACTTCAGAGACCGACCAAGTGTTTCGATTGATTATAATGAGCTATTTCAAACAGCGTGGTAGTTGAAAAACAGACGCGTATTTTTTTAACATGTTTTACCGTCTTGTGCCTAAACTTCGATCAAAAATTGAAATTGTGCATCTTCATTTACAAGTTGTCTTTGCCGGGAGACGACAGCAAAGGGATTTTTCGTTTTTTTGAGTCAGTTAATATCATTTATGATTATAGTTTATGCGGTTTTTACATGTCTACTTTTGAGCACTTTTCTGACAACTTTACGGCATTTCAAATCAAAGAAAGAAAATAATAAAAACCAGAGCTAAAAAAGGAGGATTTTCTATGTCCAATTATTTTGAATTTTTTGAAAAAAAAAAAAGAAACAAAAATGTCTTGGAACTTGAAAAAATGATCTTGCCGAAAGTGTAACATATTACCTCTGCCAGGGTCGCTGAGAGAAATTCCACGTCAAGTACAGAATGAAGATTAAAATAAGTTCTCCTCAACCAAACAGACCTTTTATCTGCCGAATTTAGGGTGCAGACCAAAAAAAAAGATCATCGCTCAACTTGGACCAATTTTTCAATTTGGAACAAAACTTGTATGGTTACATTTTGCAGGTTTATTCGCCTTTGTAAAACAAAATCAAGAGCGTTTTTTGACAAAAGTTTCAACTGGTTAACAACATAAAAGCAAATAAATTTATTGAAGTGCAACTTTCAAAATCGTAGAAACATCAATCAGTCATCTTTCGCTTACGAAAGACAAAGTCCCAACAATGTAAAGATGAAAAATCCCAAGACAGCCTCACAGTCTTTAGAAGTTGTTGATGGATTAATACTTCAAGACATTAAACCACTTAAGTCATAATTAGGTCATTATATCTAAAACCTTTGTCCTTTTTCTGACTCCTACCCTATACTAACCACTGGTGGAAAAGCCTCTCTATTCAATGATTACCTCGTGGTCTAATTATCAGATTAAATGGGAACCTAGTGGAAAATTATACGGTGCCCATGCATAAAAAATACCTCGTCATTTGAACTTATCAACATAAGCACCTTAACAAGAGTTTTGATTTAGAATCGAACGGCGAAATATTAAGGCTAATTTCACAAACCAAGTGCAAAAAATCAATACCTTTACTTCTGCAAGACAAGTGGCTTTTTTAGCGAAAAAAACAACTTTGACTTTTGATAAAAGCCCGTTCATCTTCACAGCTCTGTCACACGAAGAGCAGACTGGGTGGAGTAGTATACGGCACAATATCGACTTTAGTTTCATTACGTAAAAATTGCGGTATTTTTACCCATAATTATATTAGTGCAACCTAAATTGGATAAAAAAAAAGAAGGGACAAACATGCTCAAGACGGTTTGCTTTAGAGGAATGGCTGATTAATGTCATGTGATTCAAGGAAAAACTTCTCAAGCCTAGCCACGTGCAAATCTATTTTTCAGATAAATGTTATAACTACTTTGCGTTGCACAGTGAAATCTCCAAAAGTGTTAAAGCCAGATATAAAGCCACCACCAAAATAGCTATGCCGTTTTAAATCGTATAAATGGGAAACTTCGGTGATTGCTTACACCCACTGAAATACTAAGGAAAGTTTACTTGCAATTGGCCATCGCTCGTAATAACAAATTTCTTGGGGTTTGTGTTGACATAATGAAAATACAAAAATACTAAAATGATAATGGAAGCGCACATTTTGACTGTTCTTGCTCTTTCTGTTTGTTACGATTCAACATTGAAGCACAATCCCGCCACCAAGATACAACCACCGTCTACATATCGAATTTTAGAAACATATCCTTTCCCAACTTCGCAGAAAAGTAAAGTGGTTAAGCCAGAGACGACATTCTATCACCATTTCATAGCAGTGAAATTGATAAACTAAAATCACATTTTAAAGTATGGGTTTCGGGTTACTATGACTGCATTTTCCCGGATACGAATTGTCACCGCCCTTTAAAGGCCGGCAGTTAAACTTGGTAGTGTCCAAAGCTAATTGAAGTTTATCATTCTCGCTAATGCGTCACATGCAGCTTTTATGTAACTTTCATGTAACCCCAGAATCATGAAGCTATTTAAATCTTAGATCCATACAAACCATGACGCAAAAATCAGCTTTATCAGAACTCAGCACAAACCAACCAGTTTTGGTTGGATAAACGAATTGGTTCTATCCTTTGTTCTGTTATCTCGCCGCTCTCACAAACACGAGCATGAATAAACGTACACTATATTTGTGATATGTTGGTGTGCAACTATGTAGAATTTGACCTAAGAGTCTTCTTTTGAAAGCAACGCAAAAAAATGTTTTGTTCCAAATTTTATCAAATATAAGCTACTATTATTATTTGTACTCACCTAATCAAGATGTCTGCGTTGTCCGACATGCGGTAAAGCCAACCAAATTGGCGAGGAAAATTGACTGGGGAAACGCCGCAAAGACTATAAGCTCGTAAAATTTGAGTTGTAATTTTTAAAACCGATTCTGCCGAATTCAACCAGCCTAAAGCTACGGTACTATTGAGTCAAAAACAGAAAACTAACAACCGAGCTGCGATGCAAAAAAGTTTAGATGAAACATGATTAGTATCCAAATAGCTGCAAAAGAATACAACTTTTAAGCTAGCTACTGCACATTACGCTATTGCAATGTTATCGCAATGAGTTTGCAAGCTATTACAAACATAAAGAACTACTATGCAATGTCAAGGTAAAAATCGATAATAAATTAGGCAAAATCGTACATGCCAAAGCTAGAAATCATTCACAATTTGTATGCTATTGTAACTGTGCATAGTCGACTGAAACTCCCACCTGCTCACCTGTATACCACACACGATGGAGGCTACATACTGTCCTCTTTTGTTGCTAAATGTCAAGCAGGGTAGCTGTGAATGATAATGTTTAAAGTCTTTGGCTTAACCACGCAGGAAATCAAACTCGAATCTATGGTTTCAGTTGCTGACACTCTATTCACTAAACACCTTTGATTGGAAAAATCAGTTCAGCAAGCAAATTTCCAATTTCAATACTGTAAGCCTGTGGTCGGTAACCGGTGACGGTCTGCGAGGAGTTTGGTACCGGATCGCAACGCAACTGATTAGTTTACCGCTCGAAAATTTTGTAACTATTTTTGCAAAAATAACGTAATTTTAAGTCTATTTTGACAAAAATTAATGCTTTTAAAACGTGCCATAGAAATTAGCAGAACAAAAACATGATTGAAGTGGTTGCATAAATGACCTATGTGGGAGGTGGCTAATGGTAAGATTGCCCTCTTATTTACAAGCCGGTAAATCATAAAATCATATAGTTCAAAAAACTCATAAAAAATAATTTACTTCGTCTATATTTTATAGAGAAAAATAATTGAAAGGGGGAGGGGCTAATGGAACAAGGTTTGAGAGAAGTGTTAGGCAATCAACTAATGCCGAAAAGCCACTTCCCCCTTCCCGTATTATTGAGCTTATATATAATTCATTATTATTATTTTTTAAATTTATGTTCTGCATTTTTCAACAAGCGACCAAATTTGATTGCTTATTTTTGGCCATTTTTCAAACTTTTTACTGATTTATGAGTTATGTTTTTGACAAATTAGCCTCCTCCTAATTAAACGTTTTAAGAGGTGCTTCAAATCATTTTTGAATCCATTCCAGTCCACAAGACTGTCTCAGAAGTGCTGAAAACGAGGTATTTTCCTTATTCTGCATTTTATCCAACAGCCCCTTGCCCCTTGGCATCGCTACTGTGCCGATCCCTGCTGTAAACTGCTGTAGAGTAAAATGGCTCTCATCTACAGTTAGGAGGGAGTCATAACGTAAGGCACCAAAGTGCCAGCTAAAACGACGCAAAATCTTACTAACAAAACCTACAAAATTGTAGTTCTTACAAGGTGTGGCATGTCTTGCAATAGCGTCTAAGATATTCAAATTTGCTGACGTTCTATTACTAAGAATCCAGTAGCGCAGCCAGGGGGGGGGAGCGGGGGGGCTATAGCCCCCCCATTGGCCTGTCAACCAAAACGCAGGATAAGAAAAATACCACATTTTTAGCTGTACTGAGAGTGCTTTTTTGCTCTGGAATGGACTAAAAAGTGATTTAAAGCAACTTTTGAAACATATATTCAGAGGGGGCTAATTATTTAAAAATTAAAGTCACAAATCAATGAAAACTTTTAAAAATGCCCAAAAATAAACAATCAAATTTGATCGCTAGTGTAAAAATGCCAAACATAAGTTTTATCAACAAATATATTATAAACTCAGGAATAAGGGTGGGGCTGTTTAGTGTTAGTTAATTACCAATCACTTCTCTCAAATATCTTTCCATTTGCCCTCCCCCTCCCAATTATTTTTCTTTATAAGATATAGGCGAAATAGACTACTTCGTGTGATTTTTTTTGAATAATAGGATTTTATGATTTACCAGCATGTAAACAAGAGAACTACAGTTTTATCATTAGCCACTTCCCACATAGCCCATCAATGCAACCAGTTGAATCACGTTGCACTGCCAATTTCTATGCCACGTTTTAAAAGCATTATTTTTTGCTGAAATAGCCCTAAAATTAAGTTATTTTTGCAAAAAAATTCAAATTTTCGAGCGCTGGGGGCTCCGCCCCCACACCCCCAAAATAGCCCCCCCATTACGAATTTCTGGCTACGCGCCTGTAAGAATCCATTCCACCCTCCTACTTTTGTTCTAATGCAACCGAGTCTTGATATAACTGGAATGAGAATTAAACCCGGCTAACTAGCTTTAGGGGCAAGTGCTCTATTACCACTAAACATTGGGCAACAAAACTGGACAAGGCGAAAAAGAAGAGAGCACTGCCTTTTAAACTTACATAATCTCGTATCCTGAAACGCTGTCACTTTTTTGCTGATAAGAACTATTAAATTTTGGTTGCGGCTGGTTGTTCTTAAATTTTCACGGATTTTCAGCTTCAATTGTTCTTAGTTTGTCCTTAAATTAAAAAAAAAATAAAGTGACAGAAATTTATTCTTGCTTGGTTAAAAGTTGCTTCTACTACAGATCATGGTTCTTTGAAAATATAGTCTATAAATAAATCAACAATAGCAATGTAGAGATCAAAAACCTCAGCTGATTGCTTTCAATGCATTATACCGGTCGTTCTTTTTTTAATATTTTTTATGCGGAGGTTGGCATTGTTCTTAGTGTGTTTTTAAATCTTGAGCAAAATGAATGATGAAAAATGAGCTCTTAAAGAATGAGTTCTTATGAGCTTAGCCAATGAATGAAAATGAGTTCTTGTAAAATTGTTCATATAAAAAAATAAGTGTAATACCATTACTATATCAGCAAGAGAGAATATGCAATTAAAAAGACCTAATGATCATTCAACTAGTTGTAACGGGGTATAGTGAAAGCAATTCATGAAGCTGCTCTCCACTTAAAACTTTAGGCTTAAATAATTTCAAAGCTACAATCCCGAAACAAGCATGAAAATAAAATTTGAAAAAATGAACTATTGTTCCAACTAAGGCACGTCGAGATATCCAGCTTGTCATTTTACTGCTTCCCCAAAACAAACCCACAGAAAAAAATATGACGATGCTAACTAAAGAATTTAACTAGTACTACACTTCATTGGTGAAGGAAAATAAGACATAGATTAGAAGAACTTCTACTTCTAATCCTAATCATAACCCTCAGCAAGTTTAACCTCAACCTTTAATCAGTAATTAAAGTCAAAATGTGGATAATTGCTTCTAATTTTTCATTTTAGAAAAAATTTGCAGTAAAAATGACACTTTAAGCAAATATATAAATAATGATTGAACTCATCAAAATTTGAACGTACCTCAAATTAAACGATACATTTTAACTTAGTAAAAGATACTTAAAAATATAAAAAAATAAATCGAAAAATTTCGACAATGAAATCTACTAATATTCGAAACGTCTAATTTACTGCCATTATATAGGCTATGTGAAATCATCACAATGTAAAAATTAACCTTTTTTCTGAATCTAAAACATAACTTTTTTGATTTCCCCTTTCTTCTGAAAAGGAACTTTCTTTCTTTACTTTTGACCAAAGTTTCTACTGTTCTAAGTTTATTTAGAATTGTTTTACAATTTTGACATGCCCTATCTAAACAGTGCAGTTTATTTCATAAAATTCAAAACTACGACACTTGGGCAAGATACGCGCTGCAAAAAAAGCTCAAGTCGTTAGACGGAAACTTTCGTTTTGCTCTTAATTTGCCAGAAAAAAAAAGAAAAAAAGATCTCTCTTCTTTCTCGAAATGAAACCAACGAGGAAATATCCTTCTGAGAACTTTAGAGTTGAGAACAATTAGATTTTTAAAGGGCCGCTTAAACTTTGTCACGCGCAAGATCAAACAAAATTATAGTTTTATCAATTCTAACTTAAATATTTAATATACAAGAGCAACATATAATGCCAACTTAAATATCCAATAAAAGTAACACTCATTTCTAAATTCATAGTATTAGGGGGCTTTTTGTAACTGAAAACACGTAGAAACATAATTATATAATACTTTATACATCACGACTAAAAACATTCTCTTGTTTTTTCAATTGAAAGTCGTTTCTGCCTCTCTAGAACGACAAGAAAAAATATATTAAAGTGAGGTGAGGTTTTGGCGCCACCTTTTGGGATTATAAGTAATACTTTAGACAATCATCAAGAAAAAATAATTTTCTTTTGCGCAAACAATCTGCTTGGCTCCTGTGCTCAAATTGAATTAGCCAGCTGCTGTTTTCGTATTAAGCCGACATTTTTTCACAGTAACCCTGCACAACATTCTGATTTAAGTTAGTTTCATATAGCTGAAAGCTAATTGAAGACAGAGAAGAGCAGTTAAACTGCCACCTGTCTACAACACACGGGGGAGGCCTCACATTGTCTCTTTAGATGCTGAACGTCAAGCAGTGAAGCCTGTTAATATCAATTTTAATAGTCTTAGGTTTGACCTGACTGGCAATAGAATCTGAGTCTACTGTTTGAGCAGCAGACGCTCAATTAACTCTATCTCCGATTGGTTTTTGAATTTTTGAATTTAACTAAATTTTTGAACTTAACTTATTTTTGAATATTTTTTAAAGTATCTACATTGGTAATGAAAGACTCAACTTCAATTGGTATTCCTCTCCTTTAAAAGCTATTGGCAGTAATCACAACCTTTTCGACGCAACCTCATTTTTCGCACATGTGCGTACCTGTTGTCCTATAGGCTCTAAGCCATACCGACAAGAAATGTAAGACAATTGTTGCTCTCGACAAAACTCATTAACAAAGTTTCCTTGGTACAACAGCTGCTATGGTCATTTTTCAAGAACAAACTATTCGATAATCATTGCGACAGGTTTAAAGTTGTGATGGAAATATCTCCAGGCAAGCTCCGCAATGTAGTCAAATTAAAAAAAATAACGTCTTGCGTCTTCGCCCAAATAAAACTTTAAGTTTTCGAAAATGACTAGAGATTTTTGTGTGCAGTCGGTAACCTTGTGAAGTGACCCGTGTTGCGCTCCATCACAACCGGGTTTGCATGAACGAAATAGCAATGATTATTTTGAATATAAACATGAATCAGTTACAAACTATGCAAATTGTGATTGCAGTTTATTTCCCATAGCCTAAAGTAGTCTTCTGTCATGACCAAAGACATTTTACTAGGACCACTAAAGTTTTAGCTGGAGCGTATATTCCCTTTGATACTGTAGATAATTACTAATATTGCTCCAAGATTTATCTTGTTTTTAAATTGTTTTTAGTGTTGGGTGGCCTATTTCAATTGTTTTGCTCTCAAAAATACAAGAAGGCTACGGATGTAGCAAAAAAAAAAAAAAAACTTCCAAAACAAAACTCATTTCACACGTTGAATAATAAATTGTTGTCCTTTAGGAGGTCATCATGACGTGGATTAAACGTTCATTAGAACCTTGGCTGTGGCACATGCGATGGTTTATATACATACTGATGTTCCACTTCCACGTACCTAAATGTTAAAAAGGGCATTTAAGGCAAATTTGTTTTTGCTCGGTTTTGACAAATTTTTAAACTAACTTTACCAAATTTGAGCTTTCAACCACCTTTCGTTCCCAAGATAATTCAGTTTAAATTTCCCCTTAGAAATTTTGCCTGGGTTGCTAACTAGAAACAAAATTTCCAAAAGTTATTGTAGATTCTTAACTTTCAATGTGTTTTCGGCAGCGTTGTTGTCAAAACAAAGCAAGGATCAAACTAGTAAATTAGCTGCTTTTTGATAAATGTAAACCAACTTTCTAAAAGGTAATCTTCTGTCACCAGGGTTGGAAATATCGACTTCAAATCGACTATCGATATCGCTATTCATTACTTTTTGGTTATCGAATGCAAAAATTCTTTAATTTTTAGTTTCATTATCGAATGTGCCTTTTGCCTACTTTTTTGCCAGGTAAATCGATAATAATTAATCGATATTTTTTTTCAAGTTAAGCAAAACTTTTTGGAAACACGTTAATCATTTTTTCGGGTACTGTGGTTTTATTGTGGAAGTAATTATAATTTTACTTCAATTAATGTATGCATTAGTTCAAAAATTTGCATCGCAATCATTTTTGACTCCATTCCAAGTTATACAAACACAATAATGCACTTGTAGCCACCGGTAGCAATGCAGAGTGTTGCAGTAAGCCTATTCAAGTAGTACTGTTAGGTGTCAGTTCCTAAATTCTTTGCAATGTGCTGTCGTGCCGAGTAGGACTAAGGTCAGATGATATTGTTAGGCACACATTGGAAAAGCGGAAAACTCAAGGAATTATCATTGCTAATGATATTTGCTGTAGTCTTATAGTCAGAGGACGTCCTCGAGAACAGATTTTGAAGTCCTTGGCCTTGGCCTCGAAGGTCAAGTCCTTGGCCTCGAGGCCTCTAGTCTTCGAAAATTGGCCTGTCCTCGGCTCGAGGACAGCACTGTTTTTTGAATTGTTAAAATTTTGTGGAGCGCTTGAAAAATTTTTTGGAAAACGTTTTTTTGTGGAGATCGCTTGAAAAATTTTTGTGAAGACTTGCGCTTGTGTCCTTGGTCCTTGGCCTCGAGAGTGTCTGTCCTCGGAAAGGCTGTCCTTGGCCTCGGATTTTTTTTGTGTCCTTGGCCTTGGCCTCGAGCCTTGTGTCCTCGACTCCACCTCTGCTTATAGTACCGTCACAATGCAGTGGTAGCTGGAGGTAGGCTAGGGACTGCTTTTAGCGGCGTGGTAGCTTAGGCATAGTGGTTCGAGCATTGGTCTCACAGTCGGTACACCAAGATTTGATTCCCTTGTCGAGCCATACAAAAACACTTTAACAAATGATATTCACAGCTTTCCTGCTTGGCACTCAGCACTTGAAGGGATAGAGTGAAGCTTTACTGGTGTAGTAGACAGATGGCAACGGCTCTAAGACCCATAGTAAATTGCCCCCTGGATTTTTGATTGGGGGGGGGGCAAACCACAAATCACATGCAATGACGTCATCAGAAACTTCGAAAGAGGAATTTTTAGTGGGGGGCAAAGATATCGTAGAAGGGAAAATCAGAAGCCGTGGCGTGATGTTAGCACGTAACTAGGAACTCGTTTAAGGGGGAGGGCTTAAACCAATAATTAAAATGAGAAAATGTCTAAATTGGGAGACGTGTTGAGCGAAGAAGAGTACTGTGATTCAAATGTATGACTGACGGGGGTCTGGGGGCGGAGCTCCCAGCCGCCGGAGGCTATGGGGTCTGGGGGCTAAGCCCCCAAGCTGCTGGGCGATTTTCCATAATTTTTTGAAAAAAAAGCTGTTTTAACACCATTGAATCACATTTTGAAGGTATGCGGAGGCCCTTTTGAAAGCACTAGATTTTTAACATTTGAAAGCCGATTGAAAAAATTAAGTTGTTCAGTCCTTCTTTTGCTTTTGCTTGCAATTTGCATTCTCATTCTTTTGCTTGCAATTTAAGTTCAAAACACTTTGAAAATCTTGCATTTTGGGGTAAATTTTGTAAGTGACTGGGTCCAGGTAGGGCAGTGGTTTTCAACCTGTGGGCCATGGCTACCGGTGGGCCACAGAAGTATTTTGCTGTGGGCCACAGAGCATTTTGCTTTGAAAAAGTCGTATTTGCATTTTTTTTTTTGGAGATCCCCTGTTTTCGGCCGGAAAGACCGTTTGAAGTTTGGTGAAGGCCTTCTTTTTTTTTTTTTTTTGAGATCACCTGTTTTCGGCCGGAAAAACTTTTTTTTTGAAATCATGTGTTTTCGGACGAAAAAACCGTTTTAATCTAATTCAAGACTGATGAAAATTTGGGTCAAGTTCTTGAGCAATACTTTGAGAGTAGGGCCATGGATGACTTTCAAAATGAAAATGGGCCACGGTTAGAAAAAGGTTGGGAACCACTGAGGTAGGGGGAAGTAAACTACATTGCCTCTTGCAATATTTTAGCAGCGAATAACAATCCACTCGAAATTTTCCTTAGAGATTATTGTTTTGTCATGAAAACAACTAGTTGTAGGAATACATATACGGCCATGGGGCCCAGGCCCACTCAATTTAAAATTTTGTTCAATGAGCATTACCCTTACTGTATTACCCTTATTGTTCAAATAGCATTACCCTTAATGTTGGGGGCCCATTTAAATATTATTGTAGGGGGATCATTTGAATTGGTTGGCAAAAATTAAATTGAGGGGTTCCGGGCCCCCTGAATCAATATTATTGTTGGGGGCCCATTTAAATTGGGGCCCATTTAGATATTATTGTAGGGTGCCCGTCTAAATTGGTTGGCAAAAATTAAATTGAAGGGGTCCGGGCTCCCTGGATCAATATTATTGTTGGGAGCCCATTTGAATTGGTTGGCAAAAATTAAATTGAGGAGCCCGGGCCCCCTGGATCATTATTGTTGTCAATTACTGTTGTATGCGTGTACTGTTGTACGCGAAGTTGCTAAAAGAAACTGAAACAGAAGAAACAATAGTCTTTTTTGTGACTTTCTTATCATTGGTAGCATTTCCATTGGGGGGGGGGCCCTGCCCCTCCCTGGCTACGCCTATGCTAAGACCCTATGGTCATTTTGCTGTTTCCTGGCCGAGGCAACTCTGTGAATAAATATGCAAAAATTGTAAGACAATGGCACCTAGCAGCTTACAGCTACGCCTGGAATGTCAAGCAGAAAAGCTATGAATACCAATTTTTGAAGTTTTTTGCAAGACACTCTACCAGGTAGTCAGGTAGCCTACTGAGGTGGTAGTAGTAGTGAACCCAGGTCTGCAGACTGATGACTGCGATGCAGATGCCATAACCACTGCCTATCTCAACATCAACATAGTAGAGGTGGCACGCACATGTGTAGGCTATCCCCGTTATACTCAATTGGCGGTGGCCTACTGGTATTTTACAAGCCATTTTCAAATGCTATTGTTTGCCGAGTAGCCTACTGGTAGGCTTAACATTCACATTTTCTATGAACCTTTTATGTTCTAATACAAAGTTTTGTAGCCTATACTCAAGGTAGCCAATTATTTGATTAAAGCTTAGGCTATTGAATAACCTAGTGCCATTCTGGTACTGTAATGGCCTAGTAAATAAGAAATTTTTTAACCTATTGGCAGAGGTGGACTCGAGGACACAAGGCTCGAGGCCAAGGCCAAGGACACAAAAAAATCCGAGGCCAAGACCAAGGCCAAGGACAGCCTTTCCGAGGACAGACCCTCTCGAGGCCAAGGACAGGAATGCTCGAGGCCAGGACCAAGGACACAGCCGCAAGTGTTCTCAAAAAAAAAAAATCTTCAAAAAAGTTTTTCAGGCAATCTTCAATTTCTAGGCGTAGCCAGAATTTTTGATTGGGGAGGCCTAAACCACAAATCACATGCAATGACGTCATCAAAAATTTGCCTGTTGGCACTTAACTAAGATTTTGCAAAGGGAGAGAGCTTAAACTAATATAGTTGAAAAGTGCAAATATGTAACTTTGGAGACGTTTTGAGAAAGCCAAAGTAACTCAAACGTATTACAGACAGGAGGTCTGGGGGTGGGGCCCCCAGCGGCCGGAAGTTTTGGGGGTCTGCGGGCGAAGCCCCCAGCTGTTGGGCGATTTTTTGTAATTTTTTCGAAAAAAAAAGCTATTTTAATGCCATTGAACCACATTTCGCACATGTTTAGAGTCATTTGAAAGCACTAGATTTTTGACATTTGAAAGCCAATTGAAAAAATGAAATTTTTTAATCCTCCTTCTAGTTGCAATTTAAGTCCAAAACACGTTTAACATCTTGCATTTTGGTGTTAAAGTTTAATTGTACGTGATTTGGTCCAGGTAGGGGGAAGTAAGGAGCATTGTCTCGTGCAACATTTCAGCAGTAAATGAAAACCCACTCGAAGATTTTCCTAAGAGATTTTTGTTTTGTCATGAAAATAACCAGTTATAGAACTGCATGTTAGGCCTGGGGGTCCAGGCCCCCTCAATTGATGTTCAACGATTTGTTCAATCAGCATTTTCCACGGCTAATTTTTAAAAAAGTATTTTGTGCTTAAAAACTGAAGAGGTGGAGGTGAATCAATGAATTGTTATTGAAAAATAGTACAATAGAAGGTAATACGCTTACTAACCATGTTATTGCCGGGCCGGATTTACATCGCACTGGGCCCCTGGCACTTTGGAGATTTTCGCAACATCTTTCTGCCAAATGTAGGTGAAGACCATAAAAAGTCTTAAGATTTGAGCGCAGGGCCCTTAGCTGGTACTGCGCCATATTGTGGTAAAACCGGCCTTGGTAAATGCATTACGTTCATAAAAAGGCTAGATGTGATCCTGAGATAGCAACTTTTAGGACAAAAACTATCCATTTCTTCCAGGTTTACGTTTAAATTGGCAGGCAAAAATTGATTTGAGGGGGTTCCGGGGCCCCTGATCTTCAATATTGTTGTTCGCTACTGGTGTAAGCAAAAAATGCTAAAAAGAAACTGAAGAAAAAATAGGCTTTTTTGTCACATTTTTGTCATTGGTGAAATTTCAATTGGGGGAGGCCCGCTTGGCTAAGCCTATGCTCCAACTGCGGAAAACAAAAAAGGTATTTGCAAATTTTCCGCGAGGTTTCTTGTATTTGCAAAGTTCAAATTTTTTGAGGATGCAATTTATACTTTTTTAAAGATTTTGATCAACAGAGAAAAACTTGACATAAATGCTCTTTTAAACATTAATGATCACTGGTCACTGCAGATTGCGGTCAACTAAAGGCAACCGTTGTAATTTGAGAAAAACTTTGAAAATTAGCCGAAATGAAATGCTTTTATGTCGTTATTTTTGCAAACGTAATTTTTATAAATGATTACATGAAACTAAAATTCAATGTAACTGGTGCAAATACGTTATAAAAAAAATGCTTTGCGGCAATATTTTTTGAAATGAATCGAAATAAAAATGCAGTGATATTAAAAACAATTAATCATAGATGCATGTACTAAGCAGAACGTGAATAAATATCGTGAATTTGGGTAAATTTGATATTTTGTATGGTATGCGAATGAAACAAATCACTGAAATATCAGAATTTCCCAGTGGAAAAAAGTTTTAAGTCGAGAATGAAAATTAAATAATTATTGCCTGTATATTCTTAG
Source organism: Trididemnum nubilum (assembly GCA_963965965.1). NCBI lineage: Eukaryota > Metazoa > Chordata > Ascidiacea > Aplousobranchia > Didemnidae > Trididemnum > Trididemnum nubilum. The sequence continues at coordinate 13,781,978 of OZ014476.1, read as the reverse complement.
GAATGGCCTATGCGTTTTGACTCGAATTTGTAAATCAACCACAAAACAAAGATAGTAGTAATTTAACGCATCCAACAATATAAAGTCAAAAGAAAAAAGAATTTATATGATAAAAGCATTAGTGGTTAAAACAATCTGCATTCTTCTGCTTAACTTAGTTAAACAAGATCCATATGTAAGCAATAAAGTATATACCAGTGCGTTTCCAGCCATTGGCGTTGCTAAGGATGGTGGCACCCGAGGAGGGATTTTGCGGTGGCACCTTTTTTCGGTCCAAAAATAGGTGTAGACAAAAAAAAAGGTCTTCGCCGCAAAATCAGTGGGTTTTCGGTCCAAATGAGGATGGGAATCAAAAAGTGAAAAAAGAAAGGTGTTCACCACAAATCGGTGGAGTTATGGTTTCACATCATAGGCTAATATGGTATCACCCAAAAATGGTGACACAAGGGGCGGGCTGTCCCCCCCTTCGACGCCACTGTTTCCAGCAGCGGTAAGTTACAGCAAAAAGCTGGGACGGTTGCATAACTTTTAACTATAGCTGGCTTATGCACCTATTTAACTAATTAAACTAATTAGGCTTTTAACTATAACTTTTAACTTTAACATATGGAGGTGTTATAGATGCTGTCTTTTGTGTAAAGTACAATACAGTATGAGCATACATAATTTGAGGCAATCGTGGCCATAAAAAGTAGAAATTGATATTGATAATGTCAAGTTTACAATTAGTAATATGGCCTTTGGTTGAACTTTCACGTTGAATTAACAGCAGTTGGCGAAGTCACAAATGTGACTAAATAGCTTTGGGCGCATTTTTGTTTCTATTAATTGCACCTATTTAACTAATTCCGACGGGCCAAAATCAGCATTGTATTAAAGAAGACTGGCATGAACATAATTCAGTATTTCATAGTCTCCAACTAAATCAATGCGGTTTGTAGTTTCAGACAGACTGGAAGAAAAGAGAAATGTAGCCTTTACTGTTGACATTTATTGAAATATAAAGTAGCAATTCAAAAGAATATATATCAGAAAGCTTATAATTGTCAGTAAATCCCACCAGCTTTATTGCTTGAGCTTGACAGAGAAGGTCAGTAGTATTTGCGTCATGACGGTTTCCGGCAATTAGCTAAGAATTGCGGTGTAGGCTTATTAAGGGATTCGTTGTGGGAAAGGCAAAAGCAGCATGCACTTTCTCAGATGAAAAAGAAAAAGCTATGCTAAGACGAGTTGTGGAGTTTCTATCCCTGACAATCTTGCTCTGGTCTCTGTCACTGCTAGTCCAGAGCAGAATAATTCGGCGAAGGTTTTCGAGGAAATTCTCTCGAGCAGGATACTGCCGACCTCCTCTTTTCATGATGATGAAAGGGCAAAGAAGAGCAGTACCTGTGAGTCTATGATATTTTAGAGTCGAATGGGGAAACGTGGATAAATTTGATACGCGGATTATCAATTTTTTTTCTTCTGCATCGTTCAACCATTACAGGGGTCGAAATTAACTTTTTTAACAACTTGCCCGTTGGGCAAGTGATATGAAATGTCTACTTGCCCGAGGAAATTTCAACTTGCCCGAAAAAAAATAGGCACAATAAGTTTTGAGACTGTTTACGTTTGAAAAAAAAAATTATGAAATGTACTTCTGGACAAAAACACTGAATTCGCATACTACGTATTGTCCTATTTCGAGAATCAAGTTTTGTGCACGATTGTTATGGTAAGGTGACGTAAATAATACCTTTTCCCAAATACAATACGCAAAAATTGATTTTTTGATTGTAAAACGTTTTTAGTCGCGAATATTTTGAAAACTACACCAGCTAGAAAGCCAAAATTTTTTGCAAAACTTATGGGAGCTAAAAGCTCTTCAAAATACCCATTACAAAAGAATTGCAAATTGTGTTTAAGCAGCGCAGGGCATAACTGTACTTGTGATATTTGAAACAGCAGTTAACGCGGCAAGCGTGGGAAAATTTTTCTCTGAAAAAAAAACGTAGCACTTTGTGCCGAAAAGTCGCAAAGCGAGTCTGTGTATCAAAAAATTTGCGTGCGATTAAGGATGTACTTACAATTAAACAAAGAGTTCGCTGTGATGATTGCAAAGTCCTGAAATAAACTGAGCAAAAGCTTTCTCTACTTATATTTAATTTCACTGCAACAAAAGTGGAGCTAAATTGTATATCTAAATAATCTTGTTTGATGTTGTTCAATACGCTGTATTTTGTTAGCTTGCCCGTCGGGCAAGTTAAACCGAAAAATAACTTGCCCGAGGCGATTTCAGCTTGCCTCGGGCAAGCGGGCAAGCGTTAATTTCGAACCCCGTATTAGACTAAAGTAAATTGAATTCGCAAGTACAGAGAAGCTATTCTTGGAGTACTGAAGAATTATAGCGATTTGCCCGGCCATTTGTCTAAACTTCTTCCTAAAATTTGGTTAAACCTCGGATCAGTTAATCCCCGTTGGTGTATACGACCACTTATGTAGTAGGCAGGGTGGCCGAATGGGTATAAGGCGTCGTTTTTATGACGACTGTGATTGCATGATTTGGGTTCAACCCGCACCCTGGTTACGCTGTTGCGCCCTTGGATTATACGCTTTACGATGATTATCTCTGCATGGTGGCTTCGAACAAGCAGTAAATTCAGTAGACAAGAACTTGAAAAAATCCTTAGGAACATTGGATCTCTGGAAACTCCAAAGCAGGTTCGGATTCCTCCGACCACGAAGTATTCATTGCAATGAAAAGTATGCGGATCGCCCAATAGTTAGCGTCTGACGTGTCCGGTGACAGGAGGATAAATATGCAATACAACAATGTTTCTGATGCAAAGTTATATAATTTTGTAACTCATGACCCTAAATTTTAATTTTTCAATCAAACCAACCTCGAGGTCGGAGGTTTAGGATAGTGCGGGAATTTGAAAATTCGAAATCACGGAGAACATACCGGTAAGCACACTTTCTTATAACAACAATTCTACAAGAACACGAAGCTACTGATCTTTGCTCAAAACTTAAAAACAAATTAAGAAACTGCCTACTTCAATTTGCCTCAGCATAAAAAAATAATGAAGAACACGGGGTAGTGCAACGCATTTGTACGTAACCAGCAGAGTTTCGTAACTTTTTCTGCATTCCCGTTGTTAATTTATTTAACAGTAATCATCATCTTTAACAAATGAAAACTTTTAACCAAGCAAGAATAAATGTGTGTCCCTTTTTTTTTCTATGAAGTTCGAACAAATGAGGCTCAAATTTCGTGAAAGTATAAAAGCCAGCCTCAACGTATAATTTCTCATAGAAAAAAAAGTGTAACCGATTGAATCTAGTTTTTTATTTTATAAAATTTGAATTAATTTGTTTTGTTTTCTTAACGTTCAACATCTTTTAAATTACGTAACACAAAATCCGCGTTCAGACTTTGTCAGTGTTTTTGACAGCTGTATATTTTTGTTGTTTTCGCACTTGATAAATAGTAAAAATAGATATACCGGTAGCAAAGCATCGGCCTTTTAAAAGATATTGTCACTAGATATGTTCGTCCATTAGTTCAAATTTTTTCACTTTTATGGAGTATTGTAAGTATTTTTTTTAAACTTTGGTTAATTTATATGTACAGTACAGATGTGCTTAATATTTACCATATTTTTTTATCTATTTTAATTAGTTTTGTTCGATAAAACTCTTCTGAGTGATCCGAAGTGCATATAGTTTGTGTTGCTTATCTTCGAAACGAAATAGTAAAACTTCGAATTCGCAGTCACCCCGCTTTACTCGATCTACACTGGGTGTAAAATCGTGAGCGTACGAACGTATTTTTGGTTTATTTCAAATAAAATTCGATGTGCCGGTGTATGGCTTACTATCTTATACCAGCGTACTAGCTGCCAGTTGGATAAATGTACTAAGACCATACTCGTACGCTAACGATTTAACAGTTACGTCCAGTGTAGATTTTTGCAAAGCATCAAAATTCACACGGTTTCTCGTTTTTCAACCGCGTAAGTTATAAGTTAGTACTCAATCGATTGTGTTGAATAAAAACATTTAGATAATAATAACTGTCGCATAAGTCTGAGGGGTTGATTGAGTTTCAAAGTCTTTCTTCCGCTACCTGATAAGCAGAAATGCAAGCATAATTAGGAGGAAATATGACAAGGGTGAAAAACTATGCCCTTGGCAAATTTAACTATATCTGACTCCAACCAAAAACAGCACTTTAGTTTTACTTTCATAAAAATGCAATAAAAGAATGGTCAGTAGATCATTTTCGCATCTCCTCGTCACTGTGAGCTTTTTACCTTTTCACTTTCTTATATACCGCATAAGAAAATGTGACCGACAATAAAATATATGAACTGAACCACAAAAACATATATTTGGAATAAAATGTTTCGTTAAAATGCAATGATTTTGTGTTAATGTCATTTTGAATTTGAATTGCAGGAAATTCCAGGCTAAACGGAGTTAACATAACCATGGTGCAATGCTAGATTATGCACTATCTGCATTAACTTATTTTTCTCGGCCCAACTGTATATTCCAGGGATATTTTACTTGAAACACATGTTGTTGTGTTCTCCAGCTTTGGAGAAACATTGTCGATTTTAGGGGGCAACATCGACAATTAACCTATACCGTTTCTCTTTCCAATAAATTCGTCAATGGTGCACTAAAACCCACTCGGCTGTCCGACTAGCCTGTGGCGTGCCTCCCACATGCGATTAAAAAAAAGAGGAATGTGGGATGTAGATTACTCGATAAGCATGCTAGTTTATGTTTTGTTTGTTTCAGTTAACTGCAGTTTGGACAATGGCGAGTTATTTATTGGTGCAATTTAGCCGGTTCGCACGGACTGGTTACTGAATTTAGAGAACTGTTTGTAAAAAACTGCTTTCATAAATATTCTGCACTTCTGGCTCAAACGAACAGCTCGCTAAGTTTAGGGAATCGGTTAGATATTCGGTTCCGTAGTGACAAAAGTTGAATAGCACCACTGGAGGTATCACACCGAAGGGGGAGGGTGTAGGATTTCATTTAAACTTTACACAAACAAAACAATGTAATTACATCTTTATTTACGAAGCTGACTTAGCCAGAAGACAGCGAAGGGACCTTTTCGGTCTTCGAGTCAATCTGTCTACCTGTCTCCACACACTCTGAAGGTTTCAAATTGCCTGTTTTTATTGCTGAACCACAAGCAGAAAAGCTGTGAATACCAGTTTTTATAGTCTTTGCTCCCATCCGATCGAGAATTGAACCTGACGCTGTTGTGCTTTTGCGTCAAGTGAAGGCTATTTCGTAGTAATAAAATGATAACAAGAACCCATAGCACATCATTGGACGTCCATAAAACACAAAGTCGCAGGTACGAGACCATATGAATCAGCATTAAGCATAACGGGCCTAGCTATAAGAGTGACGCTAAGGTACAAAATTGCGATAATCTGGTATTTGTCCCATATGCATTCAATTAGACGGCGTGGGGTCTCCATGCTTCAATGCTTGAGTCGCAATAAAACGCTGTGTTTACCCATTCGCGAATAATAATTGAACAAAATACACTATAATTCTTTTCTTGCCGATTACAAAACAGTTACCATATCCAGTTCAAAGACTGGGTCTATTCTTTGACATTGCAACTTACCAGTAAAGGCTCGGTCTGCACTAAAAGTAAAACTGTGAACGTATGAGCATTTGTTTGTATATTTTAACCCACTACTAGTAGCGTACGCATGATTTTTGAAAGGGGGGGAGGGAGGAAATTCAGAAAATTTGAGAATAATAAAGACCAGAATGAAAATTTTCTAGCCCAAAACCAAGTCCGTTTTCCTGCCCAAAATTAGGTGAAGACAAAAAAAAAAGGTCTTCACCCAAATTTAGTCCGGTTTTTGGTCCAAAATTACGTGAAGGCCAAAAAAAAAGGTCTTCGCCCACCGTTTCTGTGCTCAAGCCCTCTGCCCAAGTTACAAAGGGGGGGGGGGGCATGTCGCAATTTTGCATACTATTCTATGCTAATTATACTATCCTGGCGACCCAAAGGGGGAGCCATGGCCCAATGCCCCCCCTAAATATGCCCCTGCCCACTACGGTTCGTACACTAGAACGTCGGAAGGCCCAGCGTTCTGAATTTTTGCTAAAAATCAACTGCAAGATATGACACTACGCTCACGATTTTACGCCTAATAGTGTCAAAGTTGTAAGTCGGCCCGGGCTTTTCGAGTCGGGTTCGGGGTTAGAATTGACAAAATGCCGGGCTTAATATTCGTACTTGTCTTGTGCTTTAGCTTTTAGGTGCTATAAAAGCGAAATTAAAATCATTTTTCAGCATTAAAAGATCACTACATTTAGGCATCAATACAATTATTACTTGGCGTGTAGCCACAAATCTGCAATTCGGGAGGGGTTATTTCGTGGGTTTGGGGGCGAAGCCAAAAAGTAACTTAATTTTAGGCCTACTTTGATAAAAATTAATGCTTTTAAAACGCGGCATAGAAATGAGCAGTGCAAACACATGATTAGACTGCATGCATAAATGGTCTATGTGGAAAGTGGACAATTGTGAAAGTTCAGTTCTCTTATTTGCAAACTGGTAAATCATAAAATCATAGCTCAATAAAACTCACAAAAGTAATCTATCTCGTCTATATTTTATAGAGAAAGATAATTAGGGAGGGGGAAATCCAACGAGATTTGAGAGAAGTGATTGATAATTACCTAACACTGTTTAGCCTCCCCTCTCTTTTATTCCTGAGCTAATATATTTATCTTTTTTTTTTAAGAAACCTATGTACAGCATTTTTCAACAAGCGACCAAATTTGTTGGCTTCTTTTTCACTATTTTTCAAACTTTTTACTAGTTTTTGAGTTTTAGTTTTGACAAATTAGTTCCCCTCCTAAATAAATGCTTCAAATCATTTTTGAATCCATTCCAGTGCTAAAGATAGTTTCAAAAGTGCTAAAAACGTGGTATTTTCCTTATTCTGCATTTAGGTCAACAGGCCAATGGGGGGCCTATAGTCTGGCTACGCTACTGATTATTACTACTCAATTATTATTATTATTATTATTGCGTCGCAATTGATTAGCAGTATTTTAACAGCATACGAACAACAACCGTACCGTACATATTTTTCACACCTAATTTATTTTTCAGGCTTTTTCGGGCCTGTTTTTGGCTTTATATCACTTTTTCGACTCGGGCCGGGTTCGGGCCTTTACTTGTCGGCCTGTTTACAACTCTGGTTTGGGTATTAAAAAGAGTTGTATAAATTGCGCTCGCGCAAACGCAGGGGTATTGAATTGGACTTGCGCATGCTGTGGTGAAAAAGAGTTGGACCTAACCAGCATTTAAACCTTAAAATATTGAATGGGGAGATGCTTTCGCAGCCGTGAACAGACGCATTTGGAATGCCGCAACAATTCGGTGAAATTTCGCCCCCAAAATCGAGTGAGGACCAAAACAAAAGGTTCCACCGCAGTTTGGAAGTATCTTCGGCCGGAATTCAGGACTTATTGAAATCATCAGCCACTTTTTCGTCTAAACGTCCGGGACGCTTTCTTTTAGTAGGGAGCGCTGAGTTTTATAGGGGGACGCGAAATCTCGATGGGGGGGACGCTAACTTTCAATAGGAAACGCGTCCCCCCGCGTCGCTCCAACAATTTAAGCACTGGACCTAACTTAATGAAGTTCAATGTTTCGATTATTTCTACCGCTGAAAGTTCATGACTGCATATTCATGAAAAAGTCTTGTCATGATTTTAAAATTTATGTTCGTCTATTAATATCGGTATCCTATCCCCTATAGGTAGGTTAATGTCTGGGTAATAATACCGGTTTTTGTCTCCGTCTTCCACAAACTTCCAGGGGATGAATGTCTTCGAATTATTCAATTTATTCTACTCCTGCTTTTTCAGGTTGGAAGAGTAGTGAAGCCAAACCTATGTGTGGATTGCACGTGCACCGCAAATGGAAGTTTTAAATGCTGCCTCAGTAGGAGAAACGCAGGAAAAACATTCATATATCCGGGAGCATTGTAAGTATTTTTAATTCCACATTCTTTGACACAGTTAGTTATGAAGCAGCAACTGCGTAAACCCAGGAAAGTATCCAACCAATATTATACGTATTTTATTTATTTATTTAGAAAGATAGATGCATCACTAAAGCACAATAAAGCTTCTCTGAGAAAAAAATTGAGGCCAAAAATTAGAAATGACTTTGGAAAAAAACTGCTTGGACCTTTTGTGTCACGCATGAGAGACGAAAATAAGAGCAAGCAGATTGCAAGCGTAACAAATGAACGGCTGCGAAACAAGGTTGCCTCAAAGGCTTCTCTAGTGTCCTACTTTATGATTTCGACTTTCTCACATTCATTTTCAATTTTGTGCCGAATCGTGATCGAAACTCCCAGCAATGTCGCTGCTCCTGAGAGCCTTTCGACGAAACCGAATTATATCGAGCCAATTAGACAGAGAGCCTAAATGTTTTTGAATGTTTTGGTGATTCATTTTTGTTGCCAAAATAAAACCTAGTCAGTATCGATGGTCGTTGACCCAAAAATTTCGTTTAAATGCAATCAGCAATCAATATTTTGCATACACTAAATTTCTTTGTCGCATTATGAAAGACGACACCTAATAAACAGTTCGAGAGATTTTTTATGTTTACAAAACATCCCAGTTTGCTTTATGAAGATACCCTGGATATTTAGCGATAGATTAACCCACAGGCGAGTCTCTTCGTAAACGTTTGTGTGTATATTTGTTTAGGAATAAGGTGACAACGCATAACGCAAGCTTGAAATAGACCGTGAATTTTATGCTTGATCTAAGCATAGACTTTTTACGATCTAAAAGTTCTTCAATTTTCAGATGTACAAGATGCAGATGCGCTGAGCTGCCATATAAACAAGATTTTTTCGTAAGTAAATAATAACCTTGATATGAACTGCAGTCATAGCGACTAGCGAGGTTAACTGGCTTAGTGTTTACCTGAACCGTGGTAAAATCCTTTGTGCTTCGCGTTGACAATGTCACTAGCTGAGAGTCGAAACGTTTGCAGCGATTATTTTGTTCCATTGCCTTGGCTGTAATGCCTATAATCAAAATAATAATCTTTTTAACGGTTCCACTTCTCATAAATTGCTGAAGAGCCTAAAGATGATGCAATTTATTGGGGGTTTTATCAGCGGCGTCGCTAAGAATGGTGACACCCGGGGCGGAATTTTGTGGTGTCACCCTTCCAGTATTCCCTCTAACTTTTTGGCTAATTGGCCAGTGTCCAAATTTTCTTGAAACAATTGTGTCCAAAGTTCTAAAAATACGTTTATGTGCCCTAAGTTTTGTGCCAATCCGGTATTAAAGTATACCATATGCCATATTTCCACAAATTTGTCGAATTTTCTAATGCTGTATTTACTACTTTGCCAAAATGATTTGTCCTAGTTCCAACAAATTGCTGGTTTTAATAATAAGTCAATTAAGATGTTTTTTGACGTTTGCAGGCCAGAGTTTTAATATTTTAATCGTTTTGCGTGCTTCTGGCCTAAAGGCTACCAGCTCGGAAGCCTAGGGAAGAGCCACCAGAACGGCGACTACTCAGTAGTCATGTTTTTCCTACTCAGTAGTCGCCGTTCTGGTGGCTCTTCCCTAGGCTTCCGAGCTGGTAGCCTTTAGGCCAGAAGCACGCAAAACGATTAAAAAATTGCTGGTTTGCTGAAAAAAATTTGGCTTAACACTACACCAATCATAATGTATAGTAGGCTGCAAAAGGTTATATTTGAAAGATAGCGATACTACTTAATTGCTGTGGATAGCGGTTGGTATTTGGCTAGCTCAAAGACTTCTCATTGTAAAATTCTAAAACTTGGAAGTATGAACAACACACGTGTAGTATCAGGCGCGTAACCAGAAATGTGCAGTTAGGGAGGGGCTGTGTTTGTGGGTATGGGAACTCCGCCGGAGGCCATTGGGGGTCTGAGAGCAGACCCCACAGCACTTGTAAAATTTTATTTTTCGCGAAAATGACTAAATTTTAGGCTTATTTTGACAAAAATTAATTTTGATAGAATTTAATGCTTTTCAAACGTGGAATTAGGGAGAATTCTAGCGGCGTAGAAATTAGCAGTCCAAAAACATGATTAAGGCTCAAACGCATAGCCAAAAATCTGCAATGGGGTAGGGGGTCTGTTTCGGGGGTCTGGAGGCGGAGTCCCCACCGCTCAAAAATTTTGTATTTTTTTTGGCAAAAATAACTTAATTTTGTGATAAAAATTAATGCCTTTGAAATGTGGCATAGAAATTAGCAGCGCCAAAACATGATTAAACTGGTGGCATAAATGGGCAATGGCTATGTGGAAGGTAACTAATGGTAAAATTTCAGTTCTCTTATTTACAAGCTGGTACCGTAAATCATAAAATCTTGTAGTTCAATGAAACTCACAAGGAAAAATTCATTTCGTCTGCAATCTATATTTAATAGAAAAAAAATAATTGGTGTGGGGGTGGCGAAGGGAACGATATTTGAGTTGAAATGATTGGTAATTAACTAATACTGAATAACCACCCCCTCCCCCCCTATTCCTGAGCTTATTTCATTTTATGAAACCAATATTCAGCATGTTTCAGCAAGCGATCAAATTTGATTGCTTAGTTTTGGCGATTTTTCAAAGTTTTTACTGAATTGTGATTTATATTTTTTGGCAAATCAGCGTCCCTTTTCTAAATAAATTTTTCAAAAGATGCTTTAAATCATTTTTTATCCATTCCAGTATGCTAAACATTTCCAATGATGTTAAACATATTGTTGTTTTCTTTTTTGTTCGATTGATATTATAAAATGGCGCCCCCCCTTAGCGATGCCACTGAGTTTTATTCAAGATTAATATTAGAATTTAGAAGTTTTCACTACTACTAAGCTAATATTCTGTAAATCTAGTTTAATTGCAAGTCTGCAAGCAATCTATTCTTTAATAATTTTTCTGAGGTCATATACAGTAATAAATTTGGTTTTTAAAATAAGGCAAACAATTTTTGCTGTTCGTCTGACAACACGTTGACTTTAAAGCGCTCCCACCTCCCACGATATGATTCAATCCTGGCAGGGCATACCCGTTTGTAGGTCTACAACGAGCTCAAGAGACCTCAATATAACGCTGCTCACTTCGTAGACCGTGGTGAAATCAAATAAATTGAGAAAGGGTATGCAAGGTAAATTATACGAAAAATAAAGTTATTCGTTCTTCAAAATTAAGTCATTTCAAAAATTTTCTGAACAGTATTATCAAAAACTAAACCGTTTTGTTTAAAAAAACAACTCGGAGGAAAATGATTTTTTATAATTTTTGCAAAGCTAACAAAACGGTGCAATGAATAGGATTTAGGAGGACGTAATTGTAATTCCATCTTTATTTACCAACATGGGCGTCGGCAAAGGGGGGCAGGGGGGCCATGGCACTCCTGGATTTTCACACACTCTCTCTTAAACCTCCCAAATTTCAAAAATTCTTTCATTTTCGTAGTTAATACTGGTTCCATTCTTATTGGCTCCCCTTGAAAATTTTTCTGCCGACGCCCTTGTTTACCAAGTTACGTTGGCCAGGCGATAGCAATGCTAACCTTCGCGGTCTTCGAGTCGAGCTGCCACCTGTCCACCATGACTGGTAGAGGCTTTACACTCTCCATTTTTGTTGCTTAACGTCAAATAGGGAAGCTGCAATTACCAAGTTTTTTGTCCATGGTTTGAATCGAACTAAACTCTTCCGTTCAACAGCAGACCCTCTATCCATTTGACTCCTAATCAGGTCAAGAGATGAATTTCATAAGTGCCAAACTGGACTTGTAATTTTGGAAAGCAGCCTGCCGTTGATGCTGCTTTGTAGTGTAGATCAGGTGTAGGCTACTCAACTAGTTTTAGCAAAGGTCCAGATACAAAAGATGATAACACATTGGGTCAAGTCCCAAAAAAAAGTCTTCACCGCAGTTTGGGACAGGTTTAGTGCCAGGATTCGATTGAAGTTCGGAAAAAAAGGTGTTTGCCGCAGTTTGGGACGGATTTACGCGCTCCATATGGTACAGTCAGACAATGAGTTCCCGCCCCAAGAAGTGTGGAGGTCCGAATGTAGCACTCCGTAGGTTTGAATGTTGACGGCGATTGACCTATTGAGTAGCCATGGTGTAGACCATAGACTCGTTGGTCGATCAGGCAAGTTCAAGTGCTTAATACCTGTGATCAAATTCATGCTTAAATAAAATCGAAATTGACCTTAATCTACACGAAATCGTCGCTTTTACAGCTTCCTGATTCGGTACTCGAGCAGCATTGCTTCCGCGGGACTAGTTTGATGACGTGTGAAAGTAATCTTTGTATTCATCCGCTAGCGGCAGATCCGAATTGTATCGAGGTAATGAGTTAGACTATAGTGTTATTTGGTGCAAGAAAACCTTTTGCAAAAAGGACAGCAAGAAAAATCCATAGGATTTTTATTTAGTGTAATAAGTAAAAACATTTGATTATATTTGCATTATTCCAATTCTTCTTTATCAAAGTGTTGCAGAGATATTCTATCTCCAACGCATGGTCGTGTTCTCGATGAAAGCACTGCAGCTCAATAGTGTGGCCGTAATCAGTGATGTCTTACGATGGCATTGGCGGTAATGAGCGTCAGTGTTGCCAATCAATTCGTCAATGTCGGGGAAAGCAATCATGTGTCTTTAAGTGTATCTGCTGTTCGAATATGTGGAGTTGTAAATGATGGCCATTGCTTTTTTGGTTATTGCTAGTGTTTTTGCATTGCCTATGGCTTTTTACCTCCCTTTTTTGCCTCGAAGGTGCTCTAGAAAAGTGTCTAATTAGATTCATTCTTTAATCAAAATGGGTCAAAAAACACTGAGCAAAGCATAAAAATGTAGGTGTGCTTGCTCTACTTTTATTTTATTAGTGTAAACTTACTGTACAACAGTACTTGTAGGACCTCTTCGCCCGGAGCTGAATTTCAGTTCAAGGCCAGTCCCTTAAACATCCAGGAAGTAGTGGTGGGCTAAGAATAAACAAACACGCGAATAGTAATTAAATAAGTTCGCTGGCGTACCATAAAATACCTATCAGATGATTTAAAACAGGTCTATTCAAATTATTCGAACAATATTTTGATTCTTCTTACACTTTCTCTTTAGCGGGTAGAAGTAAAAATTTGTGAAATAACTTACAATAAACCAAATAATTGTCGAGATTTTTCAATGAAACCATTCTTTTCTCTCTTCTTAGGTGAAATCAAGTCGAAAAGAGTGCTGTGACCGCTGCGTTCGATCTGGTTGTTACGTCATGCTGAATGGAACAACCATGGAAGCACAAAACAATCAACTAGCTATCGATAACTTTGAAAGAGAAGGTGTACTTATGATCAAAATGGGTTTCGGAGAATCAATACAAGAGGTTGGTGACAGAAATTAAGCTGACCACAGATGGAATTTTTAATTAGAAATTAAGTTTTTTAAGAATGGTAAGTTGGTCGAGCGGTAACGCGTAGGTCTCTGAAGCGGGAAGTCTGAGGTTCAAACCTAAGGCCGGTCAAATCTAACACAGTGTTGTCAACGGCTCGCCACCGCTGCGATATTCCTTCGAAAGAAGTTGTGTTGCCCGGGCGCAATGATTCGGAGATGGGCACCGCAAACTCGTTACATGCTTGGGTTATACAGCAAGTATTATGATAGATTTGACATGAAGTAAAATCATAAAAGTGTAACTGAAATGCTTGCGGAATGTGGCCTAACTGTTACCAGCGCAACAATCTCAGTAAGGCTACCAGTGTGAAAACGGAGAAGCAACTTATTTGTTGGAAAATCTCCATTTTTCTGCAGGTGAAGAGTATCATAAGAGCTAGATGGTTGTGACTAGTGTAAAGGTATAGAAAAGCGTGATGAATTACCGTACTGACATGTTTTCATGGCTAAAACTTGGGTAGATTTTTCGTAATTTTTAACATCCTGGAAAACGAACCGAAATGATTCAGCCTCTCAAAAGAACCCTTTTTGGCTTCTTTTCGATCATTAGTTCACGCCTTGGAGACCGGCCTTTCTTCTCCATTATGGTTGTAAACCGCTCGGAATAGTCATAAACCGCAAGGTTTCTTCACTGTTTCCTGGCCTAGGCACTTTAGTGGATAATGATGCAAATGTAGCTATATAATTACAATGTAAAATTAGATGACCTCATTGTCCCTTCGCAATCGCTAGATTTATGCTCTGATACTCTATGCTTGTTGTTCTGTAGGCCGTAGCCTCAATAAACAAACTTGAACTTGTTAGGCTTCTGTTGGCCAGGCAGTGCAAGGGTTGCCTAATTTCTCGAGACAAAGGTTGTCATTTTCTTACTACTTTAATCAACGATTTCCCTTTTTTCAGAAAAAGCATTATATTTTTTTAGGGTTGTGTTCGAGGAACTTGCCATCCTCCGGATTTCATGTATTCTGGTGGATTCGTCACCGACAACTCTTCGTGTATTCTCGAACAGTACGGCTTTTTACCGTTTTATCCTCCGTTTTGAAGAAAAATGACTACGAATTTCATTTGCACAAGAGCTCCGAATATCGGTAGACAAAAAACTTATGAACGAGACGCGAAAAAGAAGCGGACCATAGTACAGCTGTAGACTTCGGAAAACTGATTGGCTTCATTTTCGTTTCGGTTCCCCATACACGAAATTTGAGCTGAGATTGGATGTTATTTGCAGCGCGGTATGTGTTTAATTGTTTTACTCTTCAACCGCAGATTGCTACATTTCGCGGCAACTGGTAATGCTTTGTTTTCAATTCATATTGCCTTTCCGATAAATACTGATGGAGCATTCAGCTTGAATCAAACCCGGCCCATGAAGGCAAATTTGAACAACACCACGGAGGCTCAAATCGTACGCTTCAAGCCTTTAGTTTTGCAATGCTATTTGTTTTTACATCGGCCAGTAATTTTGTCATTTCTCGAATACGTGCTTTTTTCGAATTGATCATGTGTTTTTTTTTTGTCTTACCAAGGTTAACTATAGTGTACTTATTATTGCGACATTATTAATTAAAACTGGCTTAGATCATGTAGTGTTTATGAACTACGAAAAAGCCAAATCAGAGCCAAGAGTGAAAGAAAATATTTTATTTTTTGTCAATATCGAAGAAAAGGTCACAACTTTTCAATATTTTGACATACAAGACGCTGGGGCGCATTGCGTTTTTTTTACACCCAAATATAAACAATTTGAAACAGAGTTAAAGTTCGAGAATAAATAAGTCCCATCTTCATAAATCTGGCCTCAGTCCTTCTTTAGCCGCACGCACGCATTTCGCCATTGTTTTTGAAGCCCGCGTGATTGAATCTGAAAGTAAAAGCCACATTGTCAATTTCAGCAAACGACGTCATCAATCAGTGAGTTTAATTTACAGAAGCTGTATTTTATCTCGTGGAAAACATCAAGCTCAGACTGAAAATTTTCTCTTCTTCGAATTACAAATATTCTTCCAACTTGTTTCTCGAGTTATGTCTAATTTCGCTGTTTTTCTCAACTCTTTGGTCACTTTCAATGGCTTCCGCGTGTGAGCAAATAAGCAGTCTTGTCTTTTTTCATTGTTTTCTTACAGCTTGTTTTTTCCTCGCGTTGACTTCACTGGAGCAACTCTCTAGCTTTATCCTTCACTATTTTCTTTATTTCATGCCAGTAAAACATGTTACAAGTATTTCTTCGATTTTTTTCCAAAAGTTTCCAAGCAAAAAAACAAAAAACAAACTTAAATTTTGTGCCAAATGGTCAAATCAAAAATATGAGAATTGAAAATCTTTGAGCTTGAGCAATGAGTAATCACTTAAAACATTTTCATAAAAAATGCGAGTTCAAAGCAAGCATTAAAAAGGAGCTAAAATTACCTGTCATATAGAAATCTGCGAGAGATAGTTGAGAAGATTGCAAAGGTGCGCTTAATAATTCCGGCTTGGCAAGCTAAAACAAAAAAGGTATTTATAGGGAGTGACTAAATATGAGTAATATTTATCCGGTTCGTACGCTTATGATTCTTTGCAAGAGTAGACCGGGTAATAAAGTTAATTCTTGTTGAATCCTTTCTTTATTTTAATCAGCTACAGTTAGACGCCTGAAGTCGACCGGCCAGTTGAACCAAATTTTTGTTTAAAATAAAACTACGAAAACACTCATTGGCTCGTGATTTTAATCACAGTATAGACCGGGCTTTACAAGGAGTTCAAAATTAAACAGAAATTTAACGTTAAAAAGAGACCCGAAGATCCCTTTTTCTGTGACTACCCTAACTAGTTCGGCCACTCAATCCCTCCCATCCCCACGCGAGACTCTGATCATGTGCCCCCCTTTTCCCCCATGGACTGCAACCCACTTCACCGTTTCCCCCTTCATTCCCGACTGCATAGGCAACAGTACAGCCCGACTCCAGTCTGCTTCAAACAGACTATCCTCTCTCCCCCCTTCTAATATCCAAGTATGGACTGATGGTTCTGTCCCCTCCCTTTTTGGTCCTGGTGGTGCTGGAGTGTATATCACATGCTCCAAATGCAACACATCCTATTCCCTGTCCTTCTCCACTGGTCCAATTGCCTCCAGCTTCACAGCTGAAACCTTTGCCCTCAAGCAAGGTCTCGATTGTTGTACTAGCCACTTCATGACCTGCAAATTCCAGTCAGTCCTTTTCCTAACTGACTCCCAATCGGCCCTCTCAATCCTTTCATCAGCCCCCTCATCTCCTGCCTGAGTCCCTCTGGAATGTTTAGTCCCTCGCCTCCTCCCTCTCCAACAACACCACCTTGAGCTTCCAATGGGTCCCCGGTCACGCTGGTCTCCCCGGTAATGAAAATGCGGATTTACTTGCCAAAGTTGGTGCTTCCCTGCCCACTGACGCAATCCCATGCCCTCTCCCCCCAGTGGTTGCCAAAGTCTGTCATTTTCGGTAACACAATAATTGGAGACGTCACATCTCCCACTCCTATATGAACCACCAAGTCCCCGAAGTCTCTTCGGAGGAACTTCTTCTTTCTCGCCCTATTCGCTGTGAGCTTTCCCGTCTTCGCTGCCATGGCCACAGTCTTCTTTTATCTTCATATCTTCACAGGATCAGTCGGAAGGAGAATTCTGCTTGTAGAGCCTGTGGACACCTTCTACAGGACCTCAACCATCTCCTCCTCGACTGTCCTGCCTCTGAACTCCTTCGTAAATCTGTCTTTGGCTCCTCTCTCTCTCTCTATTCTTGATCTATGGTCCAGACCTTGGGTTGTGGCCCGATTGTTGGATCTCCGCGGAGTTCCTCCGCGCCCCCATCCCTCGGAAGGGGTCGGGTAGTACCACCACCACCACCCTAACTAGTTTGACACCTTTCCACTTGCAAGTTTGAAAATAAGAAGACAAACGCTTACTGCTGCCAACTCTGTAGCTTGTTTAAAGAAATTTGCTTCTTCAACGGCGTCGTATCGAGTTAAATTCGGTGAAATTTCGGTCATGCGAGATCTAACCCCTTCTAAGTCATCGTACGGAAGTGTCAAGCCCATAATCTGCAACAACAGTCGATATTAAAAAGGATTCGACACAGTTTTCGAAACCTGGTAATGGTAAACTCTTCTGAAGTCAAAAATTATCAAGAAATTAAACATATTCACCATCATTTCTTTTCAATAACAGTTACCGACAGCACATGAAAATTTAACAAAACTGAAAAAAAAATGATGTGCAAAATAAAAGAATTTTTTGTTTAGCTGATTTTAGAAGCTTTATCACTTAGTTTAGACCAGTACCAACCAAAGTACAACTGACACAGCGATATCTACCTGTTTTCTAAGAAAATATTTCTCTTTTTCCAACAATTCGCTCGCAGAAGTGCAGCATTATATCCACATAACCTATGGTTCGTGCAATACACGTATCGATTCGATATGCTATAAATTTTGATCAGATTTCGCAAACATGGTTACAAACAATACGAAGCTAAATATTCAGCTTGTCCATGAACATTGAACATACTTCCGAAAGTGCTCGAATGATTTTCCAGTCTTCTCTCGCGTTAACGGGTGGCGAAACGGCTGTTAGCGACTGCTGGGCGCGGCCCTCGGTGTTTACATACGTTGCTGTCTTCTCAGTGTAAGCGGCTCCAGGCAAAATGACGTCAGCAAAAGGAGCGGAATAGTCGCCATGCGTTCCTAAAAAACATAGGTTGCAGTTTAAGATCAACGTTTTTTCCAATAATGGTAGTGACTGCTCTTTATGGAAAAAATTAACTAGTTTGCTAATTGACACTGCTGGACACTTTCCTGTGGATAAGAATATGGCAAAACAGATTGTAACATCACAGAACCTCAGTAATGTGCTCCAGAACCAGGAAGAAAAGTGTTCATTTCCATTCCACACAAAGAGTGATTACTGGGCAGTAAGTACTTCATCACCATATAAACAGTCACAACGGATGGGCTATAGGTAACCAACCATAGGTGCCTCTTACGATTAGCTAGGTAAGTGGTTTCCTTATTCTGCCCCAGAGAAACCCAAGATAACTAAGAGGCTCTGATGGTGGTGCTACCCAAACTCTTTTGACGAATGGAAGCACGGGTGAATTCCACGGAGACCCAATAATGCTGTTTAGCAAACAAAGTCAAAAACTAACCCAAATACACAACAAAGCAGTCTTTCGGCAAATCGTGTTTCGATATAGCGCCTTGGTCTGCACCGAAGAGAATGAGAAATTTCGGAGGATTCTTTCGCACGTGGTCTATTCCAGGCTTGTACCCGAGATCAAGAGCGGCTACTTGACTAGCCACCTAAAGACAATGGCTTTAACGGAGTACTTGGTTTGACATTTCAAAGCTTTAAAATCAAAATACAAGTTGCACCAAATCACACTTCAAAACTTTTTCTATGACTAAGGCAAGTCGCCGTTTCCAGAAGACTCGTCTGCATTACGTTAAGATGCTTGCTACCATCACTAATTGCTAGGGTAAGAGACAGTAAATCACCGTTTCGGTCTACCAGTCAATTTCTTTTAGAAGTGTTTTAGTCTAGGGCTGTAACATCGGTGCATGTCATCGACTTGTTTCACCAGCAGTCTATCTGAATTTAAAATTGCCAAGTTTCAACAAAAATGTAAACTATTTTGCACTTCAGTTTTATACTAATCATAACCCTGAAAAGCCCAAACCGAACGGTCAGCTGAGTGCATTGCTTTACGGCATGCTGCTACACTATAGTTTTGTTATTGTTTTAAATAGTTGACTTGTGAAAAGGGTTGAAGCATTCAGCCAAGATTATGCTTAAAAAATAAAGAAACATCTAAAACATATCTTCCTCAAATTTCAGCTTTCTACGACTTATTGTTTTTGAGATATTTAATTTCAAACCTAGGAGATCTCTCGAATAGTGTTGCCTGGGCTTTGGCATGACTTAGTGCTGCTATAAAATACTTTTACAAGTTAGATAGGATATCCCAATTACTAGGATAGTAGATTTTAATTGGTAACACAGTTGGGAAGATCTCTTAAACTTTGAAATGAGGTATCTCAGAAACGATAGGTCGTTGAAAGCTAAAATTTAGAGAAAACATGTTTTAGATGTTTCTTTATTTTCTGCACAAAATCCTAGCTGGATGCTTCACCTCCTTCAAAAAATGAAACGAACTTGACAACCAACCTTGTGCAAAACATTCAAGACTTTCCAGTCCTCCCCGGTCTCTGATTGAGACCGAACTCGAGCTTTTTGTGCAATGCTGGCGACCGCAGCGTGGATGCCGGCCGCGTCCTCGCGCTCAAACATCTCACTTCCAACTATCACCATTGGCTTTTTCGCTTTATCAAATTCCTGCGAGAGATCAGATAAATTGTAATTATATCTGCCACCTACCACTAGTTTTTCCCACACGGTAGAGGCTTCACACTGTCCCATTGATGCTGAATTCCAGCAGGGAAGCTGGAATTCCAATTTTTAGTCTTTGGATTGACCTGACGAGAATCAATTAAAATCTTTTACTTTAAGCGCATCAAACTTCACTTCATTTCAGACTTGGACTTTAGTTCGTTTACGTGATAAGGGCCTGAAGGCTCGCCAACATAAAGACAGATTTGCATGTAAATTCGCTATGCCATTGCAATAAGGTCGTTTTGGCTATGCGGCCTCGTAGCGAATCGATACTGTATCAACCATTGAGTATCTCTTCAATTTTCTTGAATTTATTTGAAACCTAATATCAATCTGACCAACGAACGTCTTAATGTTGAATTATAGACTTGGAATATATGATCCAAGTTTCAACTCACTTTGCAAAACGGATGGCTTCCCTGAACCATTTGTTGAAGAACTTCAGTCGAGTCGCCAAGATGTCGGTACGTGTAGGTTAGATCAACTTTGCTGCCGATTACAGCGATGTCAAGCTCATTATGGATCCATCTGGAATATTTACGAAACCATTCAAAAAATACCGTACCAACGCAAATCAATTGAAATCTAGATAAAGTAACCAAACTTTTTAAAAATAACTTTAGAAATCTAACACTGTGACCTACGGCTTCTAAACAAAGTTGTACTCTTCTC
Organism: Trididemnum nubilum; assembly: GCA_963965965.1. Classification (NCBI taxonomy): domain Eukaryota; kingdom Metazoa; phylum Chordata; class Ascidiacea; order Aplousobranchia; family Didemnidae; genus Trididemnum; species Trididemnum nubilum. Next base: position 13,761,406 of record OZ014476.1, on the reverse strand, counting down.
GTCTGCAGAGATGGAATCGATAAAGCAGCTGATATGAACTGCAGTTAGGCGGTAGATCGGATGTTTGGCTGGTATCAGCCGAAAACATCGCAAATTGACGGAAAACTTCAGTTATTTGTTTATTATTGTTATTATCCAATAATACTAAAGTACAATATTGTCCGACACACATTGATTGATATTTTCCATTAAACCAGAAATTAGGCGATCTTAAATCTACGCCAATATGAGATAACTGATCAATATTTTTGAATAGCACATGACACAACAATATAATTAGCCCTATTCGTAAACGTTTCACAAATTAAAAATATTTTTCATCACTTTTTTCCGGTGGAAAATATAGAGAGGTAGTAGGTATGAAAGTTTATAGAAAAGATTCAACTTACGATTTCCTCAACCGAGCATTAAGCAAAGGAGCCTCAAATCTGGGGTTGGTTCCAACCAGTAACACCATGTCAGCTTCTTCGATACCAGCGATAGAGGTGTTCAGCAAATAGTTAGAACGGAGGTCAGTTCTATAACATGCACACAATTGTTGATCTCACTCGTTTTGCATTTCTAGGAACTTGGTTGAAAAGCTTGGAAAACAAAGAGCTCGGAATAGCTACCAAATTGTTATATATTAAGAAACTAGTAAAATCATCTCGGCAAGATATGAATTATTCTAGCTAAATTCCTGTAGATTTCCTGTAGAATGATGGATGCAATTCAAGTATCGTATTTTTCAGACTATAAGGCACACCGGAATATAAAGCGCAGTATCAATAACTGACTTTTATTGTTTTTATTTTCTTATATAAGACAAACTGAAATATAAGGCACACTAAATGAAATGCAACTTACTAAGTTCTAAATTAAACTGCAATAAAGCTCTAAATTAAATCATTAAGAGAAAGAAAGTATAACCTGGTCCTGATCCATATATTAGGCGCACCTTCAGTTGCTTTTGAAATTTTGAGTATTTCAAATGCACTTTATGGTCCGAAAAATACGGTATAAACAGAAATTAACTTTTTGACAGTAAAAAATTCTGTTTGAATTTCAACAAGCGATCAAGTCAATTAAACATTTTTGCACTGCTACATACCCAAAAACAAATTCATTGGGTATAGAAAAAAAAGCTAATTATCGCACACTTGATTCACACTTTGTGAGAATTCTGACGCATCAACAAAAACGTACCCAGCACCGTCAGTCATGAACATTTCCTCTGTGCATAGGCCTTCACTGTCCAGTGAATTGAGAAGATCTTTCAAACATACAAGTGCTTCAGCGTCCGCGAAGCCTCCAACTACTGCAGAGATTTCGTTCGGTTTCACAGAACGAATCTGAAAAATAAATGAAATTCCTTTTTTCATTAAAGTACGTCTTAAAACGACTATGATGTTATTTCTAGTCGTGTTTGTTCACATCCGCTTTCTTTTCCTACTAGTCTTAATGACAGTTTTGATAGCTGAGTAAGAGATTTAATGCTGCTAGTAGCACGGTATTCTAACCACAAATTACCGCCAGACTTTATTAGAAGTATTGCTGCAGCACTAAATTCCGGATGCCTTTTTTGAAGAATACCCGATTGGTGCTTTCGGCAAACTCAAACACCAAATAGTAATAACTTTACAGAGCCATATACAAAAGGCAGCTGTTTTAGTTCTTTGCTCTCAGTTCTTTTCATTTTTCGTTTTTCAAAAGAGTTAAAAACGTAAAAATGAACAAGTGAGAAGTAATTAGAAATCGCAAAGCAATGATGATTTTTCATTATACAGTATCTAAATATTGTGAATGACAATATTCTTAGTATAAACCATAAATAAAACGATTTATGTTGGAAGACATTGCTTCTTTTTTTTATTGAAATTAGTTGAGGTTGAGCTAGACTATAAGTACATAACCATTAGCCAACCTTGTCAGCAACTTCGTGTAGGACATGTTCCCATCCACATTCAACTAATCTTCCTTCACCGTTGCGTATCATGGGCTGTGTTAGTCTTTGTCGCTTCAGGCCGTCATAGGCAAACCTAAAACACAGAGTTTTTAAGTAATTTTCTGTTAAGATTAACAACGGCCTTGTTTTTAACTTCGACAAACCAACATCAACTTTTGTTAACACTCCATTGTAAACGATACTTCATTTAAAAGGTTGGTTTTGGGGATTGAAAAAAAAACAAAAACGGAGTTCTACTCAGAAACCGTACTCTCCCCACGGTGGGTGGCTTTGCATCCTGTAATGCAAAATTGCTAAAAACCCAATCGATATGGCAACGCACTATTGTTACAGCAATCAATGGAAGTATTCCAAATTAAACAAAAAAAGGTTACCAACTTAACCTAGCAAGACGTTTCAAGCTAGTTAAAAGAAATCTCCTTTATCAAAAACGGACTTGCCTTGATCACTGATCAGTACTAATAAGTTCGATGTTTTTGCTTGCTACATGTAGATTTATTACTGTGCACCGGGAGTCTGGTATACTCCATTTCCCTAGGAAAAATGGAATTAGCCACTATTAATCTTTTGCAGTGCTGCTCTACCTTGTTTTATCAGAAATCCATTCTTCATTAATATCCTCGTGTAAGCGGGGAAGGATTCGCATGACGTCACCACTTCTAGTTGAAACAATGATGTTGCTTCCAACGGCATCCATCACATCCACAGATTCAACTTTCCTGTATATAAACGGTATAAAAATCAAGCTATAGCAATAACACAAATTATATTATAACAATTTCAACTGTAAAAACGTTCAATGTATAACCGACATGGTAGTTTAATGTTTTGCATTACTTCATTGACAATGGTACAGAAATAGCATTAAAATGTAGGGGTAATACAAACTTGAAGCATTGACTTAATTATGTAGAGGAAAGACAATATTCTGTTCTTACTAAACCGTTTAGCAGATAGATAGATAATTCATTGATTTCATCCGACTTTTTTCACTTGGTTTGCAAAAAATTAGAACTAGTTTCATTAACAGCCCCAAACTGGCTGCGTAGTATGGTAATACAACAAACGCCATTACAACCTTGTTTCCCACGGTCTTGCTGTGAAAGCATAGGGTTTGGATGTAAGTGCACCAACGGGACATATATCAATAATATTTCCGGAGAGCTCAGACTTGAACATTTTCTCGACGTAGGTTCCAATTTGCATGTCATTGCCTCTGCCAGTGGTACCCAGGTCTGATACCCCAGCAATTTCATCTGCAAACCTATTAATAATTGTGAGTTTAATCTTCCATGTTCTTGGAAGAGTAGAAAAGATACAGATTATAATCGTAAATAGTAGAAACGCTATTCAGCGTTAGACGTTTGTTGTTCCAGGTCAGCAGCTTGTACTAAATGCTGTTTGGAAGGTAATTAACGTCAGTGCTGCCCTCTAAAATCATCATTTTTGTGCTGAAGTCAAGGACGTAATATGTTTGAAGTTAGTAGAATATCTATGAATGGAACAGATGAGTCAATAAGAATGAAGTTATTACAACCAACAACTATAATTTAATGGTATTGAAACTCCATTGATGTGGTCTGTAGCCCTTTTAATTCAAACCACCCCAAAGTCATTCATTCTTACCTAACACATCTAGTGCACTGAATACATCTAGTCATTATTGTTTTTATTAAAGGACCAATGTTCTTGTCCTCAACGGCTCTTTTGCTTTCCAGAAATCGACTTCGGTCAGAACCAAACATCATTGATTGATCCTAGAATATATGATATGAACTTTAAATATAATTTTAGCAGAGTCAATGTGATACGTTTTGTCAGAAGCCTTTCAGACAGAACTCTTCAGTGGCAATGTCTGAGTGCGCTGAAGAGTTCGGTCTGAAAAGCTTCCGACAAAAAGCAAGACAGTGACTCTGCTGAAAGTCACATTTAAATTTTGAGCCACCTAAAAATTTTTCCAATTTGGTTTGACTACATACTCATAATCATGTTACAGAAAAAGCCATATTATACCAGTCTTCCACCAAGGATGAATCAGAAAAGTGGAAGAATAGCATAAAGTGCCAACATTGTGGAGATTTAGAATTTGCTTTCATCCATAGGCATCCATTTTGAGGGGGCTGGGGGGCGGTGCCCCCTCAGGTCTAACACTAAAAGGGGCAAAACATGTCTGGCCTCCTCGGTTTTCTGGCAAGTAATACCCACTTGCCAACAACAAATTTGAAATTCCGGACTGAGATAGAATCAAAATGAGGCAAAGACCTTGTTTTTGGTCTTCACCTGAACTTGGGGGCAAAGTTCTGGACTGAAATAGAATTATCAAGTTTAACCAAACTTCGCGAAAACATTTTGCCCCTCGGAATTAGCTTAATGAAAAAAAAATCGATGCCTATGCTTCCATCTGTACTGCATTTCGCACATAAAAAGTTCATACACAAAGCCACCAATGAATATACTTTACAGTTTAATTAAGAAAGCGAAAAAATTAAAAGAATTAACAAACAACTTATGTGGTTAATCTAAACCTTTGTTAGCGTATATATTTCAGTAGAGTGTATCATTTGGGTATTTCTAAATTTATTTCTTGGCAATCTAAATCTTCTTTAGCAGCAAAAAGGATTTGAACCAATAAGCCAAAAATACTCTATATCTAGAGAAGATGCCTTTGTCTGCCAAACTTGACCATCAGTAAGGAAAGGTACTTTTGAGTCTGAATTAAATTTTTATGAGCAATGATAAATTCCTATTTTAAATGTTATGGAAAATACCTGTAGATCACATTCACCACCCTGATCACAAATAGGGCAGTCAAGTGGGTGGTTGGCTAGTAAAAACTCCATCACTCCCTCTCTTGCCTTCTTCGATACATCTGAGTCAGGTTTGATTCGCATTCCCTTCATAACAGGCATGGCACAGGATGCTTGAGGCTGAAACAAAATATGACGTTGATAACAAAAAGAATACTGCTAGCAATTTTCTAAACTCTAATAGTGCGCCTGTACCAAGATGCCTTGCCAGAAAATGAATCTTTATTGTGATTCCACACAGATTCAAATTGTCTACCAATGCAAACAAACAAGATTCAAATTGACAACAAACTCATACAACCAGAATTACCTTTGGAGATTTTTCAATTTCTACCAGACACATTCGACAATTTCCAGCAACTGAAAGCCTGTCGTGATAACAGAATCTTGGAATTTGAATGCCTGCCAATTCACATGCTTGCAACACTGTTGTACCTAAGCATAAAAAAACAGTTAGAAAACAGCAAAATATAGCATCTAGATCGACTTTAAAAACACTTTAAGGGGTTGCTGCTTGTCTTTGCAGAAGCAGTTCAAGTATCATAAATTAAGATAAAAAGTTTAATGCATGGCTGTACCGACCAGTTGGCCGAGCAGTAATGTCTCTGGAGCAGGCGGTCTGAGGTTCAAATCTCAGGCTGGTCAAATCGCACACAGTGTAGCCAAAGATTTGCCACCGCTGCAACATTTCTTTGAAAGGAGCTGTGTTGCCTGGGCACAATGACACAGATGGGTCCTGCAAACCTGTTACATGCGTCGGCGCTATACAGCAAGTATAATGAAAGATTTGGTTTGAATACATGGCAATGCCTTTTTGCCTCTGCAAATTCGCCATAGTCAAAAAAAAGCCCTGTTCAACACATTTCAAATCAGTCCAACAACAATACTAAGAGTTCTGGATAAAAAGTCTCCAACCAGAAGAGACATGAAGTTGAGTTTGCTGAGAATTATATTTAAAAACTAGTTTCTGCAATTTGAATATAATAAAACATATATTGAAGTATACCTGGTTCCACCCAAACAGATTGATCATTAACAAATACTTCAATGCGATTGTCAGTACTTTCACATCTCTGAGATATGTGAACTCCAGCTAAAAAATGAAACCAAAGTCACAATCTAATGATTTCCTTACAAGACAGACAGACACTTTATTGTTAACTACATTACAACACAAAAATGCAGATCAAAGAAAAGCAATCAATTATTCTCTAACTAGCAAATAACTTTAAAGCAAAATTTTGAATAACGATACTTTGACATAAAGTAAAAAAGCTTGACGTCCATTGTGGAAGACTGCTGTGAAGTCATTAACAACTTTAACTGGCAGTCAGGTAGCAATTTCAACCACTAACCCTACAGCTGCAAGCAGCTTGAGTCAATCATGCACAGAGCTGGACAACACTGTATCAAGCTTTTAGCTCTCATCAGGAGCCCTCAGCACATCTAAACCAAGAGTATTCCCCAGCCACCTCTCAGTCAAACAGGGCAAACCATAATGGCTTGCACAGTAGCAGAGGCTTTACAGAGAATAATTGATTTTTCACTTTTAGCACTCTGCAACTGTGCAAGCCACTACGATTAGCCCAGCTTGGCTGCAAGGTGGCAGAGGAATACTCAAGGTTTAAATGTGCTGAGGGCTGCATATAAAGAGCTAAAAAGCTTGAAACAGGACTGTCCAGCTCTGTGCATGTATGACAATAAGCTTTAATCTAGGTGTACTTTCTTAAACATTGACTAAAATTTTTACAGAATGATCTGAAAAAGTTCAGCAATTTCTAAAAATCCCTAAAATTGTGCAGTGTGCACCCAATTGCAAAAATCCACGTATAGATTCATAACTAATCAGTGGTCAAGTGGACAGAGCATCTGCTACTGAATGGTAGACTTGGGTACAATTCTCAGTTAGGTCAGACTAAAGACTATAAAAGTAGGTATTCACAATCTTGCTTGATGTTCAGCATTAAAATAGACAGTGTGATGCCTCCACTGTACAAGGTAGATAGGTGGTAGCGTGATCAAAGATCGAAAGGTTCCTTCAATACCTTCTAGTCATTTGGCAAATAAAGATGTAATTACAATTAACCAAATATAGCTGAAGTTAGAACGGCCAGTTGGTCAAGCAATAACAAGTTTGTCACTAGAGCCGAAGGTCTGAGGCTTAAATCTCTGGGATGGCCAAATCAGACATAGTGTTACCAACAGCTTGCCACTGCTGCGACATTTCTTTGAAAGGAGCTATGTTCCCCAGAGGCACAATAACACGAAAATGGACACCACACACTTTTTACATTTTTCGGCGTAAAACAGCAAGTATAATGAAAGATTTAATTAGCTGAAGTTAGTTTATTCTTTTATAATTTTTTTCAACTCTTTTCAGCAGCTAAAGTGAGCACAGCAGAATGAAGAAAACACATTTAAAGGAATAAACTATCTTGAAATATGCAATGCTTAACTCATGCAAAAGCACAAAGCTTGCTTTAACTCCTAAAGCTAATTACCTTCTAGACCAAACCAAGTCATAAACAAAAAAATTGTGATCTAAGACATTAGTCCCACTACCAAGAAGCTGAAAACTAATCAGCTTTTTAAAGTCAATTATTCTAGCATCAAAATTTGACAGTACCAGTAAATAAGTAGATTACAACACCCTTACATTGAGTTCCTTTACCTTTACACATTACAATAACATCACACCTTTTGTATATATTATATAGTCAAACATCTTAAAAATAAATTATTCCTGAAGTGAAATAGGCAGAACTAATTTAATAGTTCACAGAGACATCACATCTTATAATCTTCAATTTGGCGAGTGCCCAAATTTTCTTTCAATAATTGTGCCCAAAGCTCTAAAAAGACGTTTATGAGCCCTAAATTTTGTACCAATCCAGTATTGAAGTATACCAAATGCCATTTTTCCACAAATTTGTCAAATTTTCAAAAGCTACGTTTACTATATTGCCAAAACTTATTTGCCCTTGCTCCAACAAACCGCCGATTCGCTGAAAAAAATCGGCCTAGTGGAAACACTGTTCCTTAATTACAAAAATACCATTTAATTCATTTTGACTCCATACGATTGGCAACCCTGCATTTTGCAATTTTGTGACATCACAAAAGGCCTACTGTAGATCAGTGGTTGTCTAGGTCTACAGGTACCAGTTACAGTAGCCAAGTTTTCAGATTTGGTTATCTGTCATAGGCTACTCACTGCTACCAGTTGGTAAATTATGGGTACTAGATTAGGCCTACAGTACTGTATTATTGCATTAGTTTCTGATAACAAATCTGAGATCAGTTTTTTATTGCTTGTTATTACAAATTACAAACAGCACGCAGAAAATTCTGTTATTTTATTGCTTGTTATACAATAGCTTAGCTTATTGAAAAAGAGTTGGCAAGAATAGGACCGAAAGGCCAGGCTGGTGTTATTGTAGGCAATAGCCTATAGTCTGCAAGAAATTTTCAAAATGAGCCTATTGTAATGTCACAAAATTGTAAAATGCAGGTTTGCCAATGGTACGGAGTCTAATGGATTCATATACATATTTTCGCAAATAAGGGAATTGTGGAAAAAGGTTTGGGGCAGCTCTTTATTACCTTAAGTAGTTCTCATTTCTTCAATAGAACTGATTTCGAGCAGTACCTCTTTAAGGGAATGTATAAACGGTAATTGCGAAAAGTTTTTCAAATATTTTAACCAAAAAATGGTTAAACTTTGCTTGGCCAATTTGGAAGTAATTGAATTAAGGGAGTGACTATTTCATTAAAAAACCTTAAGTTAAAGACTAAGGAGACTAAAATGCAACTACACAATATTCCTATGCACATTTTTCATTTGCCTTCCTAAACAGTAAAAGTCAAGATAAGGGTTTGGGTAAGATATAGATTTGAGGTTAGTTTTAAAGTAAGGATTTGAGTTTGGGTTAGATTTGGATCAGAATAAAAAAACCAGCAGACAAAAGTTTTCAGTGAAACAATCTCTTCCTTGAATTAACTCTTTTCACATTAGAAAAATGCTTAACGTTGGTCATTGGTTTTGTTATGTTTTATTTGTGCTTAAGCAACTTATCTTACTGTATTAGGGAAAAAAACTTACTGTATTTGGGAAAATGTGATGAAGGCTTTGCAAGAAGAACCTGTCCTGCAACTCTGTGGATAGCTGACCGTAGCATATTAGCACATCATTTACGGCAATACCTGTTTAGTAAATTCACAAAGTGTATAAATAGGAGCCTACATAAGCAAATTGTTCACTTCAACCTGTAAACTAAACAAAACATATCAACAAAACAGCAAACAAAAGTGCTGGTACCAGATCAGAGATATGATCCACATCAAAAAGCATAAACTTCAAGTTTAAACTTATCACTTAAATACTGAGATGACCAGTACTGAATTATAGTACATACTTTTCAGTTTTGTAGGCCTACCGAATTATAGTACCAAATTACTTTTTCAGTGCTGACACCAGTTAAGGCTGTACAATTCAGAATCAGGAATTGTTTTTTAGTACTGGTACCAACTTCAAACTACTTTTTGTTTTCCTAAATTGGTACTTTTGCTTTGTTTAAATTTTTCAAAAGACAAAAGATTATTGGAAGTGATTTGGCGAATGGAACACTCGCGGTGTTTTTTTTCCTTGCAAATGGATCAGGCGCTATGAATAGCTGCTGCAGGGAATTGCTATCCCTCAGACTGGCATCGCTGCCCCAACCCTAACTGAAATGAAGGTTTTACAGCAAAAAAACATTCTCTCCGCGTGTATTCTTCCCTTATCCGTCTATTCTGAGCATTCTTCCCTTCCACGCAATTGCACCTCCGACGGGAGTCAAACCAGAGTGCGATGATTTGCAGCTATGCGCTGTAACCATTATACTACGCATCTTGCACCAATTACTGGACAAAATGTCGTATTTAAACCAAATGTATGAAAAAGGCAATGTCTCCATTGGCAAGGAAAAAAACATACCGCGAATGTTCCATTCGCCAAGTCACTTCGAAGATTATTAGGCAACAAAACAATTCAAATGCAGAATGCAGAAAGAATAGTCACTCCGGTCTCTCAGCCAATTTCTGATTTTCATTTTCTAAACATTTGTCTAAGCAAATCTGAATTTGTAGGCAACTGTAATCTGGTAATGTTTTATCAAGACTAACCAACTTCAGCAAAGGGAACATGACAGAACGTGCTAGCGAGCTCGTAAAGGCCATTCTCGCTCGCTAAAAAGTGCAAACGAACAAAAAATCTTCGTAGACAAACTACAATTTCTAAGCCGTCTCGCCCAACACATGTTAAAACAGTTCGCTCGATTTTCTTTGCAAGATGTTTGTTACTTGTGTTAGTATGTAATAAATATCTCATTGTGACGTCAGATGCTTTTCTACTTCAAAAATAATGCGTTTAAACATACTGTGTGTACTACATTGCTATGGAAAAAGATACTATAACCTATGCGTTATTATTCTATGCAAGCAAATTCCTCAACTGATGATAATTAGTAAATGAACGACAGAATTTAATTATATTTTTGGATCAATGTGAAATAAGAACAATTTTTTCCATACTATAATTTTTTTAAACGACGTAAAGCGCCCTTGAGGTTGTTGGTCGGTAAACTCATATGCTGACTGTAACTCTAGGTCTTTAGGTTTCAAAATTTTTCCAAAAGTGAGCAAGTCGAAGTACACTCTTCCTTTTTAGAACCGGTAAATCTTGAGTCGAGACTGGCTGTTTTTAATTTTTTGCTGATATTCAGTATCATTTGTTCTTGATTTTGTAAAAATTTTGAGAGCATTGATGTCAATTTTAGAGCACATGTTTGAAATACTTTTTAATTCCTATTGCTCTGTCTGCTTAAGAGAAGGCTTTTTTCTTGCTTTTGCAGCATCATAAAATTGCAAAAGCGAAAAAGCAAGCTTTTTTCAAGTTGAATAACTGCCAAAATAATCCTCAATTTCTTGCGCAGAGCAACGTAGCTTTATAATCTTGAATAGTTGCAATTTTGCTTGCAAATACAAGAAAATCACTGAAATTTTATCACTTTAAATCAGCACTAATTTTAGTTTCTTGGATTAGTTTGAATTTTTTTTGTTTGTTTTCGGTTTATTTTGCTGTTGAAGCTGGCATTGTTTTTAATTTGTTCTTAAATTTTGAGCAAAAATGAGCCTCGTGTTTTAGAAAATCATTCTTATAAAAGAAGTGTATTGCTTTTTTGTCAACTGCCACTACTTAACATTTCTTTATCAGTAGAAACAGCAAGTGGTTCTCAATGCAATTCGCTTTTTTTTAGAAGTGTGACAGCAAACATGGCGACGATTTTAATTAATTTTCAGCAAAAATTTGTTTTGGTTAGAAGTTTTCAACATTTCGCCATTAAATTTCTGAACCAAAAAGATTTCTCGCGCGCTTCAAGAGTGCTTCAAGATCCTCTTTAAGTTGACGAGGAAAATGTGACGTTTTTTTACTCAAACTGCTTTCCACAATCGCTCAAAGCAAGTTAGCGAGAAAGAATGACGTAACAGATTTTGCAAGGCTTTACATACACGTGCAAAAATGACCTCTTACGTTTAGCGAGTATTTCGTTCGATAGCGCCTCTTAAAAAAAACTCGTTATTTAAAGCGAACGAGGAAACTTCTGTCATGTGGGCCCTAGATCTGTGTGCTGGTTGAAGCTTGTTTGATTTTGCTGGCCATCACATTCACACATGATATAACATTTAAAATTTCACTAAAGTCAAAATCAAAAGTATCGCGTACCACCAGTCAGTAAAGCAATTTGGTAGGCTACTTCTTGAAATGAGTGCCAGTACCGAACTACTTCAGACTTTTGAAGTTGAGTACCAGTGCCAGCAACACTGATTTAGCCTACAATAATTGGAGTAGCCTACCAATGCCCACCTCTTCTTAAATGTCAGTGAAATGATGACACAGAAAAATAAAGAGCAGAAGTCAGGAAGTCCGGTGTACTATTAAACTGTAAAAGACTTATCCAGTGTCTACAATTGGCAGTCATTTGGAAGGCTATAACCTGATGACAGTACCTTTTGTTTATTTTAAGTAGGCCTCAAACAAATTTTACACCTTTGGTAAGGCATAGCGCAGAAACAGGTACGGTGGCGATATTGCCACGCCAATTGCCATGCCATACACACCAGAATTTTATTTTAAAACTAGCTAAACCAAAGATAGTCATTCACTTACAATTTTACATTAAATGTACAGTAGATCAAACCTCATGATATTGGCTCTCTCTGCTCTTAACGGTATTAAGTCTTAAATTTTGATGATCAGTCCCACACCACAACAACTGTAACTGATATTGAGTATCTTGATGATCACAATAAATGTTGAAATGGCTTGGCTCCCATCTACCAAACTGTGAATAAATACAGTAGGCTAAAAGCACTGAGAATCAACTTGGTTAATGAACAATTGGACAAATATGGGTAGACAACTGCAACACAACTCAATGTTTCCGGCAAATTTTTGGTTGATCTGTGGTCTGCAGGTATTGTACCTAAATTTTTCTAAATAGGCTAGGCTAATTGCTGTACCAGTGTACAGTACACCTTAAGAGTAACCTTAAGCAGTAAAAATAGGCTAGTCTAAAATCAGACAGTACAGGTAGGCTGGTAGGCCAACATAATGACTAATGTGCTTTAAATTTTCACACAAAATTAGGCCTAGTCAGTAGCAGGTAGTGCTAAGTGTAGCCTACTAACCTGCTAACAGACAAAAATACGGTTTCAGAGGACAACCATTCGATCTTTTCCAAGATTATCTAAATCACAGAAAACACTACACAGTAATAAATGGAAGAAAATCAATATACAATTACTCAAACTGTGGGATACCTCAAGGATCAATTCTAGGGCCACTTCTTTTTACACAGTAATTTATATGAATGATTCAACTGCAGCATCAAATTTTAGAACTAGATTATTTGCAGACGACACTAGCTTAACTATCTCAAACAAATCTTCCAAAACATTGCAGCAAGTTGTAAACCATGAAATTATAAAAGTTGCAGATTGGATGAGTTTGAACAAATTATCTATTAATTATAACAAAACTGAATTTTTGTTAATATGTTAATTTTTGTTAATAAAGAAAAAAATTGTACACTAAAGTTAACAATAAATGATCATATAATAACACAAAAAAACGAAATCAAATATCTTGGTATACTACTTGATTATTCATTATCATGGAAGGCACACACTAACTTAGTCAACAGTAAAATTGCCAAAGGATGCTTCGCATTGACAAAATTACAAAACTTGGTTAATCCATCCACTCGTAAAAACGTTTACTATAGTATGGTTTATTCATATCTACTGTACAATATTGCATCATAGTACGAGGACATGCATCAAAATGTGTTTATACTAGACCCAATTGAAAAATTACATGAAAGAATAGTAAGAATTATGACTAGACAACCTTTTTTTACCCCTTCATTACCATTATTTCACCAACTGAATTTTCTAAAAATCTCTGATATATTTCAATTAGAAGAGACTAAATTAATGCTAATTGCTGGCGAAAGTCTAGATAAACCTCAATTTCACTCAATTAAGCCAGATACAGCACAACACAATTACAATACTAGACATTCAGTTAAAAATAATTATACAGTGTATTACCACAAATACAGACCAACTTTGAAAAGCAACTGTTTCAAAATATTGGCCACAGGTTATGGAAAGAAGTGCCAAGTGAACTGAAAACTCTACCATTGAATTCATTTAAAAAGCATTATAAAAACCACTTGTTATCTTGCTATGCTAATTAACTTAACAGATTCTTCCAATCTTCGTCAAATACCAATTTGTAAATGTAAGATTAGTTGGATATGCTAAACACATTCATTCTTGCTGACTTATTATTATTAACTTTAACCAAACCAAAACTACTCAAGAGATACTTACATGTTGTTTTGATCACTAATGCTTTTTTATTTTATTTTTTTGCTTTTTTTTTTCGAAGTGTCTTGGCGCACAAAACGTGCGCGGTTAAATAAACAAACATTCCGATGACGTCATTCGTTTTCGGAAATTTTTATTTTGATTATTATAGTTATAGGTTTGGTTAGGGTTTAGGTTAGGGCTAAGGATTAGGGTTAGGGCTAAGGCTAGTGCTTTGGGTTTGGTTTTTTAGCCTTAATTACAAAATGTCTGCATCCACGGAACGTGCGCCAAGCTTTTTCCTTTTTTTTTCATAAGGAAGGACTATTTTGTACATATTTTTCAAACTTGTAAATGCTTTTATTGCTTATATTTTCATTTGCGCTGCTTTTTTGTTTTTCTAGTAGAGAAACTATTTTTCTAGATTACGTATAACGTACCGGTAGTTTGTCCATGTAATAATTTGAAATATGCCATATACAGATATAGGGAAACTGTTGACTTGAAGACCAATCACACTGTCATGTTTGTAGTCTCTGCATGAAAATTTTAGACATTCTTTCTACATAGTTGGAAAACCAATTGCGATTAAGAAACTGAGTGAATTTTTTATAACTATGACCCTAAAAGATTTTTTCAGTATAATATATATCTTTGTGTGCATTATTTTCACTTTTTATCAATGTCACCTTGAAGGGGTCAAATGACTTAAAGACTGAATGGTCATTTTTACTGTTTCGTGGTTTGGTTAATGTGCTTTCACAAAATGTGTTGTGGTATTAGTGTTGAACCTTTCCAAATAGAAGGTGATTGATTGATTGACTTAAAGCTATAGGCCTATTTTCACAAAATTAGTTAGGAAGAGACTAGCCTATTTCACCGGAAATTATTATCTATCGTTTTTTTGTTTTTTTTATCAAAACTGAAATTTTTCCTCTAAAACTAACTCCAAATCTACTGCAAGCTGGTAAGTGTAATCCTAACCCAAACTCTAATAACCCAGAACTTAAACCCAGAACCTTCTCAGATCTTGACTATTAAAGTTAAAAAAGCTAATACTGTCAGTGTTGTGCATTAACTCGTTAATTTGTTATGTCGTTAATAACGAAGTTAAGTTTTTCATTAATGAGTTAAGAGGTTGAAAAGCTTTTGTGAGTTGACTTATTGACAATAACTTTTGTTAAACTGCTTTAATGTTTATGTTAATCCATTAAATTTCTAGGCTACACCATGCATCCTAATACCGTATATAGGCTACTGCCATAACAGAAATAAAAAAATAAAATAAAAAAGGCTTGCACTGTGTCCATCTCTGTTAGAATAGTAAATACTATGGTACCTATGCTATAGTAACAGAAATCAGAATAAGTAATTTTTATCTCGTATGGAAATGGAATCATTTTATTGGGCATCAACTGCAGGTTAATATTGAATTTTTTTTCAAAAATCAATAAATTAACTTTCAACTTGCGTTACTTTTGTTTTTCAGTTAACCAACCTACTTAACTTTAACTGAGTTTAAAAAATGCTTCAAAATTCTTACTGAATTAACTCGTAACCTATTTTGAAGTTAACATTTATCATTAACTTGCCCAACGCTGAATACTGTACAGGTAAAAAAAACGAAGAAAATTCTCATTTTCGTTTTTACTCTTACACTTGAAATTTTTCATTTAAATAGTCCCTCCTAATCGTTTTTAACTTCTAAAACCAGGCCAAAACCAACAGATGATTCGGTTGTTAAACATAGCTACTGTAGTCAAACTCAAAAGCAGCAGATCTGAAACGAATCAAGTCAACTAACAATTCCCAAACTAACCGTAGGCCTACTCCACAGCTTCAGAGCATTTTAGGATGGAATAGTCTACAGTCAGAAGGTATCCTTAGGTACAATAATACAGCACAAAAGTACAGTAGACTACCGGAACTTTATCATATGTTTATTTGGTAGTGGCTATTTCACCGAAAATTTTCAACTCAAAGAGAATAAAACGAGAATGAGAAATATTCATCAGCGCTTTTTTCATTTGCTTTTTTAGGGGTTAAGATTAGGGTTTGGGTTAGGGTTCGATTTGGGAGTAGTTTTAGAGTAAGCATTTGAGTTTGTGTTAGATTTGAGTCAGAATTAATAAAAAACTAGATAAAAATTTCCGGTGAAATAAAGCCTTCCCGTTTATTTATCTGTTTATGGTAGGCCTATAGGTCAAGGTGCAGGCTAGGCCTATTGAAAAACCTAAAATCAAACCGCTCTGCGTTAGGCATACGTCTAGTAATAGTCTAGTGAAGCTTGACTTTGATTGAACCACTCAGAATCTATCTTGAGATTTTTTGGTTAAACTTTCCCTCCTTTAATCTCCTACCGACAACGCGAACTACCAATGCTCTCTTCTAGTTTTTCATCTATCATACCAAAGGTAAATGTTAAAACGCCCGAAAATGTTACGGAAATGTACGTCATTACGTTTGTAAAATTAATCGCATTTTCATTCAATGATTGTCAACCTAAAACGATAGGTTTTTTGTGCTTCTAAACGCTAGCCGTGAAGATGGCCTAAGTTACTGGTCGAAACACGAAAACCTATAGTTTTAGGTTGACAATCATTGAATGAAATTTTAATGATTCTAATTTGCTGCTAATTTTCAGTTAATCGCATTTTGGTTCACTTTTATATATCGTAGTTTAGAAAATTGTTGACAGTCAATTTTTCTAACAGTATATTGTAGTTTAAATTAAACATTGAAGAGATACTACTTGAGATCAGTTTTATTGAGGAAATGAAAACTAATTCAAACCAAAATATAATGATGAAAACCAAAATATGACGATGAATTTGAGATAGCAAAGAGATACTCCAAACCTTGTTCCACTATTTCCTTTGTGTTGTATCCTTATCCGCATAATAGATAGATTTAATCATTATCTTTTTTCTTTTTCGCGAAAATAAATTTAATTCATTAGACGCTGTTCGATTGGCAATCCTGCGTTTCGAAATTTTGTGACGTCAGAAAAGGTTGAGTTTGCAAAATTTCTTGCTGAATAAGCAATGCGATGTTTGATGATCAAGCATTGCGTTGCTTATTCTGAAAGAAATTTTGTAAGTTAACCTTTTCTGATATCACAAAATTTCGAAACCTTGGTTGCCAATGGTACGGAGTCAAACGGATTAAACCTATTTTCGCGGACGAGGATAATCTATTTGTGGAGCAATTAAGGTTTGAGCATAGACTCTTTCTTAGTAGTCTGGAAACTGACAGTTTTGCTTTTTTTCTCACAATTCATTTTTTTAGAATATGGCCGATTTGTCCAATCAGTGAGACTTTTTTCTTCTGGGTTCATTGGCTCGGTAACAATACGCCCAATCAAATCAGTCGAATAGGCCTACGCGTGACAGCAAAACAATTTCGCAGCGATATTAGCCTTTATTCTGTTCAAAGCTTTTCTCTTTTTTTCCACGTGTCTGTTTCTGGTTTACTAATAAAGAGTCTATTTGAGGCGCCTCTTCATTATCGTACCTCAAGTAGTTCTTATTTCTTCAATACAACTTATTTCGAGCAGTATCTCTTTAAAAAAAACTAAAAAGATGCACATTTTCAGGTTACTTAGGTACCTTTGGTGATAAGGAACACCTAACATACTTTTTGATGTCTACGATATAACCTACTCTCTTGTTTTGGATGAAGTTTGCAGAGCTGGGCACCGCAAGTTTTTTTTTAAGTCCGCAGTCCGCAAATGCGCAATCAAATTTCAATTTTCTTAATCCGCAACCGCAAGTCCGCAATTACACGTTTAAAAGCTTAGTCCGCAACCGCAAGTCCGCAGCGACGTTCCAGGATTCTTGAATCCGCAACCGCAAGTTCGCAACTTCGTAAATCTTGAAGTCCGCAACTTCGTAATATTTGAAGTCCGCACCTTTTTATGAACCGAGTAAGAGTTTTGCAATCAACCATGTCCCGACGTGATCTGCTCAGAGTTAATTAGCAAACGTAAGTCAAAAGTTGTGACTTGTGGGAAGTATAGCAAGCGTATGGTGATGGATACAGCCCGGGCAATAAAAGAAGTTACGGTACTCTCAATCGTTAATTGTAGTAAACGTACCACAGCATGACTTGTTATTGAGTTGCTTTTTTGGATGGTAAACTTAAGAATTGCCCAGCCCCTCTTACTTTCACGTCCAATTCAAAACAAATTTAAATCCTCGTAATTTTGGTTAAGGTTTTTAAGTGACTTGGCTTAGGGGGTTTGTAGCCCCCAGGCTTCCTGGTTGCGCTACTGCTTATACAGTAGGTGCCTAAACTGCATGGAAGCATAATGCACAACCAACGGACGAATCCTTAAAAATGGTGCAATGGAGCTAGAGTTTCGAAGATTAAAAGCCATTGGATTACCGTGCGAAGCCATGAAATAGCGAAGCACAATCCGTATTTCCGCTTACAACAAGATATTCTAAAAAAACAATTTTTTTTCAAAGCAGGAAAATGCAAAGGCAGTAGAAGGCAAAAAAACATTTAAATCACTAATCGTATTACTAAATTTTTTAGTCCCTATTTTCTACAAATACTGTAGGAAAGAGACAACCACACGCTACCAGCAGTGCCGTCGCCAGACCCAACGAAGTGAGAGGGCCCTAGCCGAAAATGGGGGCACTATAAAATAGACTGAACTTTTGCACATAAAAACTGATACTTTACAGCTACAATTTTGTATTCATCTTTGAAAAAAAAGACATATAAGCCCAGCATCATTCATTGGGTCGTTTCGTATGCGGCCCGTATAATTGCTTGAAAAATCTGTCTGCAGGAGAGAATGCGACTAGAAGCGCAACCAGGATTTCGCTAAGAAAGGGAACTTAAACCACAAGCAAATGTTTTTCGCACAAAAACTGTCTAATTTAGGTCCCGTGCCGAACAAACGTTGCAACTCAAGCGTGTCAGAGGAGGCAGAGCTCCCAGCTGTTGGGTGATTTTTGCAATTTTGCGGCAAAAATAGCAATTTTGAAGCCATTTAAATCACATTTCGCACGTTTCAAAACTACATCAATAATTACAGGAAATTGCTAAAATTCAGAAGTCATTGAAAGATTTAAATTGTCCAGCCTCTTGAGCCTCCATATACTTCAGGTCAAGTCCAAATCACGTTTAAACGCTAGTTCATTTTTTGGTTATATTTTCTAAATGACTTGGCTAAAGGGGGCTGATGCCCCCTTAACCCCTTCCACCTGATTGCGCGACTGACAGCGACCTAAAACAAATCTTGAGTGTGCTCTGAAAAACAAAAACAGCTGGTCTTTTAAAAAATATTTTCATGTATTGTTTTAGGTCATAATCACTAACGAAATACCGGTAACGTTTCTATAGGCATACATCCCTATTCCGCGACACATCCGTAAAGGCGTGTTAATAAGACGGATTATTGGGTCACGTTTATGTAAAGCAGTTGGTGGCCAGCAATTTTGCAAACAATCGAGAAAACTTCAAACGAGAATTATGTTCGAAACTTATTATTTCTTTTTCCATTATTGCCTGTTGTCTTGTTGCGTGATGCTCCAAACAGGCATTCTGAGTAAACCAAAATGGGGGAGCACAAGCAGTCGTTGGGGGGGGGGGGGGGGTTCGGCGCCGCTGACCCCACCGTAGCGACGGCACTGACTACCAGTACAAAAAATGATACACTAATGGCTAATTTTGTGAACTCACAGTAAAAAACAACAAAACCATACTTTGAACCAGGGCTGCCAAATCGAACTTACACTCGAAAAAAGTCGGTTGTTTTGCCGAACTCGAAAAAACAGCATGTCAACAAAAAGAAATCGATTAAGTCGAAAAGCAAACTTAGTATTTTTGTCAGCCTGAGCTAAAAAAAACTCGATCTTTTTGCCAAACTTGAACTCGAAAAGATTAACTTGTTTCTCGTGTTTGACTGGGTTAAAACATAAATATTTTACGAAAACAGAAAGGAATTTCCATATTTGTATAAAACTTGCGGATTTGCGGACTAAAATTAAAAATAGTCCGCAACCCCAAGTCCGCAATTTAAACTGCTAAAGTCCGCAAGTCCACAACTTTTTTCGTTAGTCCGCAATTGCGGATTTGCGGACTCGCGGACTAACTTGCGGACTTGCCCAGCTCTGGAAATTTGCATAGTAGTAGCGTAAGTCCATAGAAACTTTGTATCAAAAATAGACGAAGCCATGATGTTACAGTTTAGCGTGATCTTCCTTTAAAAAAAGATTTTTTTTTGGCCTTATTAGGCCTACCTGCATATGCTAGTAATAAGGCCCACCACTGCAAAGCTATGATAACGCAACAGCTAATGCACATAAATTGTATTGTGTCAAGTATAAGTTGAACAAATAATAAAGAAGCCCAAAAAGTTCTACATAAATACCCGCAAAGCGGTTTAACCTAACTTTAAAACGAGTGTTTTGTCGCTAAATTACTGGCAGACAAAAAAAAGCAAAAATCAGCAAAGCTGCTAAAGTCACTAAACTATGCTCAAATTTTGGAAGCCAGATGATGTCAATTACACAGTTTGAAAACAATTTATAATAGCCACTCGAGTTTAGAACAGACATTCTAATGTTAAAGAAGCAAACAATTTTTGTTTATCATAATGCGACAAAATGAGTAAAACAGTCTTGCTAGGGTTTTTTAGCTGCTAAGCCTATCACTACATTACCCAAATCATAAAACTAACCCTAAGTTTTTCACTAGTATCTAATTTGGTTTAAACGAAATACAAAAAAATATTTTACTGCCTCATCAAAAAAGGAAATATTGCCAACTGCCAAGCTTAACTCCTCAATTTTTGGACATGACTAAGTCATAATTTTCACATCACCGAGTCAAAAATTGACTTTGAAATTTCAATTTGCTCCAGCGATCTTGTTTTTACACAGATTAATTTTAATTTTTCGGATCAAGCTTTTTTTATATATGCTTTACCAAGGGGCGTCGCCAGCTTAGCGAGATCAGGGGGGCAAAGCTGAAATCCGGGGGGGGGGGGCAAAGTTTTGGCGGTAAATTATTGCAGTATTTTGAGAGTTAAGTCGATTGTTTGTGTGACGGGGTTGTAAATTTTGTTTCGCCTTTGAGTAATACAGCTATTTGGCGTTGATTAAGTTTATAGAACCATTTTTAGCTTTATTTTACAAACTAATTACTTAGGTTGCAATGAAACGATTACTAAACCGTATATGTATTTAATGCCTATCTGACGTGCATGATTGTCTTTGTCTTTTACAGTACATAAAAACAGCATGGGATCATATCGGGTATTATACCACATTGTTTACAGCAAGACACAAATTAGCAACAAAAATTTTAGTCATATTCTATGGCTATCGCGTTGGTAAACACATAGAATTAATCTAAATAATAAGAAAAGTTAAGAACTGCGCATGAAAAACTACCTTGAATGATTTTTGAATAAATGCAGAAAGCAGACTGTCTCTGACATATTGAAATATTGACAAAGCCGCTAACACAACAATTGCTGAAAATGATGTAAATCTTCCCATTTACCTAAACATGATTACAGCTAGCATAACGCCTAGAAACGACTGACGACAGGAGACTCCAGGAAAAATATGAGCAAAATTTAATATCGGTGCCTCTATGGTGAATACTGTAGCAGATAATATACAATTGTGCATTACAAGCCAAAGTAGAAAAATGAACAGTTTAGCATTTATACTTGAATGCCTATTCTGCTTCTATATTGCCTATAACTTCATTAAAGGCGGTGAATCATCCAGCCAATTCCAGTGGTTTACAATAGCTAAAATTGAACTATAATTTTTGATATTTTTTGTTTTGATTTTGGGGCTGCATTTGCAAAGATATTCAACAAATACAAAAAGATGTCCCCCCGAAAAAAGTTTTTGGAAACTCTGAGTTTAGTTTTTCCCGCCAAAACCACAGATGTCTATACTATTAGGCCTACTGTAATCTTATTAAACTATTAGGCCTAACTATCTCTAAACTATCAGGCCTAATATTTTAGAGATAGTTAGGCTTAATTAGGCCTAAACTGTTTAAAAATAAACTATCTCTAAACCATTAGGCCTACTGTGGTTTTGGCGGGAAGAACAAAACTCAGAGTTTCCAAAATTTTTTTTCGGGGGGACATCTTTTTGTATTTGTTGAATATCTTTGCAAACGCAGCCCCAAAATCAAAACAAAAAATATCAAAAATTATAGTTCAGTTTTAGCGATTGTAAACCACCGGAATTGGCTGGATGATTCACCGCCTTTAAGACAGGTAAGTGCCGATCCAGGGGGTGCATCCCCCATAAGAATTTCTGCTGCATCCTTCCCAATAGTTCGCATCGGTACGGTGTGTAACTTTGGTGTTACAACTTGCAACGTTACTAAACAATGCATTTTATTCTTGAAAAAATGTCGAAAAAGCTAAAGATTTCGGACTCCGCTGGGGAGCTCACAGCACCACCCCAAACCCCCTAGCTGGCTTTAAGACCGTCGCACCATAACTTTTCTGTTTGAAAATTCCTAATTGCCACCAGCACTCCTTCCAAACCTTAGTAAACGTTTCTGCGGACTTCCTTGCTGGTATTGGCGAAAATGAGCGTTAAACTTTGCTCCGAAAATCTCCAGTTTGAGCATCATCCTTCCTCCAAAAATATCAAAAAATAGACAAATTTCTTATATCATCCCCCAATGGTCAATATGGATCGGCACCACTGATTACTGTATCGGTAACGTACTAGGACTGTATTACTGCTCTAAAAAAAATCATCACAAATAGCAGCACCAAACAGCCAAAACGTTACTATAGACTACTAAAGTTTACTCAAAATCTCAGATATCAATGGCATTACTAGTGCCAAAAACACTGCTTAGTTTGTTTTGCTACCGGTTCTAATCGATCTAGTTAAATAAACTGTACGGTAATGGACACTTCTTGCAAATCTGAAAGTCAGAAAATTCCCGTAGTCTAGCTATCAAAGAATTGGTCAATGGATTCCGATTTGGGGTAGGAAAGCAGTCTGTTTCTCTGTTAGCTCAGAGTTTCTGCAGAACGTGCTCATACTGCTGAACAAGATTCCAATTAAAATACAGTATGGTTTGAGTTGCTAAGCTAAGGCCTTCCACTTCTAGACATGGGCTTGTTAACTCAACTCACTTTTGCTAAGTTTGCTTACCCGTAGCCTACGTTTGTTACATAGATTAAAAATGTAACTGACCGATCGAATTCTTATCTTTTTTCCGGAGGCATTTGGCGATGTCTATTTTTCTTTCTGTAACTATTGATTGCACGGTACACTGCGGATGGTTTGTACTATGCGTATACCACTGATCACAAACTTACAGCCTACACCAACCTTCAAAACATTACCTTCAACAGGCACAACACCTGACTTGTAATAAGGCCTCGCCTATAAGAGCTATTGTATATGACATCATAATCTACGATGCCACGCCTACTACACAGTACAAACAAACTGCTGGTAGCTGTATTATTATTACACCGTACTAAATTGATTTGTTGTTGTTGTTGAACCTGGCCCAAGACACGAGATTGTGCTGCGTACATAGGAGGGCAAGTTAATGCTAAACGTTAGCTTCGTTAACCACTAGTCCGTTAACGAACTCCACCCCTCCGTTAACGTTAATCCGTTATTTTCAGCTTTAATTAACAAAAGTTAATAAAGTCCGTTAATCCGTTAACGTTTTGCGTGTAATTTAAATTTCTTTTTATTCACTCGCTTCTAGAACACGTATTGACGCTGTTGAGCTGACTGTAAGAAAATATTTATTGCTATGGTGGTCTTTTTGTGTTTTGGAAGTTACATTTTACAGTCTAATCTAATTTCAAGACAGAAATAAGTTCAAATGCACAACGAAGCTGCGATCGAAAAATCTTAGGAAATTGTGAACAGCGATAATTAACAGACCTATGAGGCTGCAGCTTCATATTTGCCACAAAAAAGAGCTGCTTTCTTCGCTTTCTTCTTTGAAATTCGTGCTAATACGAACAGGTGTTATCAGTGCAAACTGGTTTGTACCGGTCCGATGAATGAATGGTGCAAGATATTAACGATAAAAACCTTAACGGAAGTTAACAGAACTTAACGGAAGTTACTTTAGTCCGTTAACAGAACTGAACAGAAGTTAATTTAGTCCGTTTACATGAAAAAACTTTTTAGCGGATTAACGAGTAAATGAAAAAGTTAGCTTCGTTATTAACGGATTAACGATTAACGGACTTGTGCCCACCTATGGCTGCGTACCGTACCTTAGATTGTATTATAGATGTCAGGATACTTAGTTGCATGAAGGAAACAAAGGCTCAGCCAAAAAATATATTTAACTACGTCATAGGCGTAGCCAGGATTTTTGATTGAGGGGGGCCCAAACCACAAATCACACGCAATGACGTCATCAGAAATTTTCGAAAAAGTATTTTTTTGTGGGGCAAAGATATCGTACAATGGAAGATCTGAAGCCGTAGCCTGATGGCACTTTGCCAGGATTTTGGTATAGGGAGAGCGCGAAAACTAATTGTTGAAAAGTGTATAAGTCCAGCTTGGAAGACGTGTTGAGTAAGCTAGTGTACTCAAACGTATCAGAGACGGGGTTCTGGGGGCAGAGCCCCCAGCCGCCGATGGCTATGGGGGTCTGGGGGCAAAGCCCCCAGCCGCTGGGCGATTTTTGTAAGTTTTTGGAAAAAAAAACTATTTAAATCCCATTGGATCACATTTCGCACGAGTTCAGAGCCATTTCAAAGAACTAGATTTTTAACATTTCAAAGCCAATCGAAAAAATTTTGTTGTTCAATCCTCTTTCTGCAATTAAATCCCAAAACACGCTTAGAATCTTGCATTATGGTGTAAAATTTTAATTGTAAGTGATTTGGTCTATAGGGGGAAGTAACGAACATTGCCTCCTGCAATACTTTAGCAGTAAATAATTAAGTTTATAATAACGTTAAACGAGGGCCTGGGGTGGCAACTTTTAGGTCAAAACTCTTAGATTTCTCACAGGTTTTGCATATAAATTGTTAAAAATTTGCATTAAGGGACCCCTGGCCCGGGAACCTTGGTCGTCAGTCAGGGGCCCTTGGGCTCCCTGGTTGCCAGTTAGAGGCCCCGTAGCCCCTTGCTTGTCGGTTAGGAGCCCAGGTCCCCTGGTTGTTAATTAGGGGCCCTGGGGCTCCTTGGTCGTGAGTTAGGAGCCCCGGGGCCCACTGGTCGTCAGTTAGGGACTCCAGGACCCCTTGGTTATTGGTCAGGGGCCCCCTGATCGTCAATTAGGAGGGGCCCAGGGCCCCTCGCTGTCGGTTAGGGGGCTCCTGGCCCCCTGGTTGTTGGTTAGGGGCCCCCTGGTTGTTAGTTGGGGCCCTGGGCTCCCTGGTTGTGAGTTAGGGGCCCCGGGGCCCCCTGCTCGTCAGTTTGGCACTTCGGGGTCCCTTGGTTGTGGGTTAGGAGCCCTGGGGCCCCTGGTTGTCGGTTAGGGGCCTGGGCCCCCCTGGTTGTCAGTTAAGGGGCCCCCTGGTTGTTGGTTAGGGTCCCTTGGTTGTTAGTTAGTGGCCCTGGGGCCCCTGGTTGTCAGTTATGGGCCCCCTGGTTTTCAGTTAGGGGTCCCGGACCCCTGGTTGTCGGTTAAGAATTCCAGGGCCCCCTAGTTGTTAGTAAGGGCCCCCTGGTTGTTAGTTGGGGGCCCCGGGACTCACTTGTTGTCATTAATATTATTGTTAATTACTGTTATGTGCGTAATTACTGAAAAAAAACTGCAACTAAACATCGCCAGGCTATGTTGTCATAACTTTTTGTCGTTAGTGGTATTTTGATTGGGGGGGCCCGGGCCCCCTGGGCCCCCCCCCCTGGTTACGCCTATGAACTACGTATATTAACAAAAACTTTCACTAAAATCGGTTTCGGCCAGTGGTCATCTGCAGCTTCTTCAAATACAATCAATCAAATAGAATCGATGTCAGGATAGGGGATGGAACAGTTAAAATTACCACAGTGTAACTATGAGGGCGATGCTCACTTTTAAGAAAAAATTCAGTGTGAGGGCAAGAAATAAATTGGGGGGCAATGCCCCCTACGCCCCCCAGCTGGGGACGCGCCTGGCTTTACCTCAAAAAGAAACTAAACAAAAGTCTGGTAAACTCCGTAGATCTGAGCAGTGGGCCTTATTAGCCTATCTGCTGGGCTTTATATTACCTTCAGGTATCTCGGAACAATTTTTTACCGATTATCAATTTAACAAACTCGAAAGTCACTTACGTTTTTCATGAAACTGATGCTATAATGTTGCTCGGATGAATAAAAACTGTTACCGTAACCGAGAACCCTACGTTCGTGACCAAGGTCAAGGACTCAAAAAAAAATCCGAGGTCAATGTCCGACTTTTCGAGAACAACACCGCTCTTGAGGCCAAGGAAAGGAATGGTCTTGCATAGTCTCGCTCTCCCTAGTCTCGCATCTAATGTGAATCAGTGAATGAAACGCGCACGTTTTGACCGACTAAAAAGACTTCGTTAAATTTAGCATAAGGCATTTCACTGCAAAAAAATAACTTGAGGATCCCATAGGGCCGTATTACTAAGGAAGGCATTGGAGACGTTTGTACCGGGCCCACCGTCGAAGGATCCACAATCGTTGAAACGAAAAAACAAGAAATCATTAAATACTTCCTACAAATGTCCAAATTTTTCGCTGCAACGTCACCCCCTCATCTTCATGACATTGTGCGAAAAATTGCTTAAAAGCAGCGCGCATCTTTCCAGCATTCGAACAATTCATTTAACATTCGATTTGTTAGTAATTCTTCATGCAACGTTTTTTCTGATATGCAGTAGTTTATTTTTTATTATTTGGCATTTCTAACAGAGGCGATTTCTAACCCCATTGTTGAACGGATGCCGCTATGCCTGGACAGCCCGCAAGCGATTCGAATTGTTCTTATCTCAAAACAAATCCTTCGCGCTCGCGTACAGTATTTTTAGAATAAGTTGGCGTTCTCAATCAGATAACCTATGTTTTGTCATTTCTATCTAGAATATACGGATACCAACATATTTAGTGCAATAAAATTTTTTTAAATTTAAACCAACAAAACAAGCTAGAAATGCGACTGTAATATGTTACGCAAATGTGACGGAATAAAACGTGCTGCCACGGCCGTCACCTTACCTGTAGTGGAAGCAGTGTTCTGTTCAGCGTGCTCGTGATACTAATCACGTGACTTCCTAATGCTGTTAGCTTTTGCAAGAAGTTTGCTCAAAGCATTAGAGTGAAGGTTGGAGTCGGAGCTGGAGCGGAGTCGGGGCCGGATTTTGCGATTTTTATCTGGAGCCGGAGCCGAGCCGTAGTATCAATCTTTCAAAAAATTTTCGGATCCGGATTGGAGCTGTATCGCAAATTTTTTAACATACCGTAGTCATTTCAGTTTTTGATTTATTTGTTTATTCATTGATTTCTTTTCATGATCATTTTTATCATTTTGTGCTTTTAAAAGGGCATTCAAGTCAAGCTGTTTGTCACTGTTGACCAAAATGTTGGGATAAGCCTAAAATCTACTCCCACCAAATTTGAACTGTCTATGTCGATTCCATTTTTTCAGTAGTGTGAATGAAGATTAACTTTTGAAAAACTGGCTTTAATTTACTTGAAAACAGATAATTTACAATATTCGGACCGTTTACTTTTCAATAGCGTCGGAGCTATCATTTCCACTCTTTCAGAAATGGGTAGCCTTGAAAACGGCTGTTTCGGATTGAACCTTTTCGTCCAACTCTCTTTATGAATCTACGCTGGAATGAAGGAAAACTAAAATGCAGTGGTATATATAGAGGTGACTACGTTGAAATGACAATGGGTTGCTATTATGACGTAAGATGCTGCAAAAATCACCTAAAATATAGTAAAGTTAATGCAAAAATATAGATAATTTTGTCGTATTTTGATTAGTCATGGTGGAAAAATATTGTTTCGTTTTAGTCGGAAATGTGCACCAGAAATTAATGTGAAATTTGGAGTGAATAAACGAAATCTTTTTGACGGCCAAGAATGTAGGTTGCTTCCAGAACTGATAAATGGAACAAAGATATTGCTGTAGCCAAAATGGAAAATTGTGCATCGTTGTAATGTTTGGCACATTCTTCATTTTCTGGTAAATGCTGTCCGATTGCAGAATCACTGTAGACTGTAGGAGCGTTAGTGATTTTGCATTCTCGATTATGCAGATTTTTCGTTGATCTTTTGTCACTTCTTATGCATCTCAGAATGTGTTGATTAATTCTGTCCTGCAATCTTTGGGAAGTTCGACCCACGTACCGACAGTCACAGCGACACACGTATTAATATACGACCATACTTTGCTGAAGGGAGGGTAGAACATCTTTATGAATTGCAGGTAAAAAAAAATTTGCCTGCAATTCATAAAGATGTTCTACCCTCCCTTCAACAAAGTAAATTTTTCCTGTCATTCATAAAGATGTTCTACCCTCCCTTCAACAAAATATGGTCGTATATTAATACGTGTGTCGCTGTGACTGTCGGTACGTGGGTCGAACTTCCCAAAGATTGCAGGACAGAATTAATCAACACATTCTGAGATGCATAAGAAGTGACAAAAGATCAACGAAAAATCTGCATAATCGAGAATGCAAAATCACTAACGCTCCTACAGTCTACAGTGATTCTGCAATCGGACAGCATTTACCAGAAAATGAAGAATGTGCCAAACATTACAACGATGCACAATTTTCCATTTTGGCTACAGCAATATCTTTGTTCCATTTATCAGTTCTGGAAGCAACCTACATTCTTGGCCGTCAAAAAGATTTCGTTTATTCACTCCAAATTTCACATTAATTTCTGGTGCACATTTCCGACTAAAACGAAACAATATTTTTCCACCATGACTAATCAAAATACGACAAAATTATCTATATTTTTGCATTAACTTTACTATATTTTAGGTGATTTTTGCAGCATCTTACGTCATAATAGCAACCCATTGTCATTTCAACGTAGTCACCTCTATATATACCACTGCATTTTAGTTTTCCTTCATTCCAGCGTAGATTCATAAAGAGAGTTGGACGAAAAGGTTCAATCCGAAACAGCCGTTTTCAAGGCTACCCATTTCTGAAAGAGTGGAAATGATAGCTCCGACGCTATTAAAAGTTATTTTGAAGTTCTGTACCACTAACAAGCTTTCCTTTACTATTTCTTAACAACAAGTCTCCCACAAAACATTTATTAAGAATCAAGAACATGCTGTAAGTTTTAGAAATTTTGTTTCTAATTGGCAACTCTGGCAAAATTTCTAAGAAAAAAACCTTTCTAAGGGGAAATCTAAATTGTTAAATCTCGAAAACAAAAGATCTAATCTTTAGGTCTGAAAAAATTTTTGAGACAAAATCGAGCTAAAAACCTCCGATCTGAATTACCCTTTTAACTTAAATTTTTTACCCGAATGTTGAAGTGGAATGTTTTTCTAAGGTTTCGGTGATGGATTGGAGTCGTGGTCAGTGTACAAAAGTTTGGAGTGGAATTGGAGTGAAAAATAAGACAGCCCGCTCCACTCTACAAAGTATGCGCTAAATGACGGCGTGGCATTGTTTTTTTCTCAACTTCCCTAACTCAGACGCGGCAAATAATTTTGATTTCTCTTCGAATTGGGACCATTCAAGCAACATCTTTTTGGCTCAACAACAATTTTAACGCCAAGGTTTTTATTTCAATTTAACTCAATTTCATTTGTATTCGGGTATTTAGATTTATAACACAGCAAATTTACAGGAAATTTTTTAAGGTTAAAGCTAGTTATTTATTTACAATATATTTTTTGAGTGCAGTAAAGCAGAGTTGTAAGTCGGGCCGGGCTTTTCGGGTCGGGTTCGGGCCTGAAGTTGACAAAAATTTCGGGCTTAATTTGGGCCTGAAATGTGCTTTTTGTCTTAGGTGCACAAAAATATAATCAAAATAACTTGGCAACAATGCTTAGTTTTTTTGGACCTAACTTAACTTTCTGGTTTTTTCGAGCATGATTTGGCTTCAAATTAGTTTTCGGGTTCGGGCCTGAATTAGTCTGCCCGTTTACAACTCTGCATTAAGGTATATTTTTTAGTGACAGTGCAAAGGCGTAGCCAGGATTTGGGATTGGGGGGGGGGTGGGGGCAAACCACAAATCACATGCACTGCAAATCAAACTGGGTAACTTAAACCCAAAATATAGGTGAAGATCAAAACAAAAATAGTCTTAACAATCCGATTTAGGGTTATTGATTGGGGGGGTCCGAAATTTAGTTGGAGACCAATTTAGGATTTGGGGGGGGGCCAAACCACAAATGGAAAAGTGGAGACCAAAATCAATAAACGGCAAAAAAATCTTCACGGGCTGAAGAGGTGATTTATTCCTGAAAATTAGGTAAAGACCACAAAAAAAGGTTTTCGCAGTTTAAGAGCTGAATTTGTCCCGAAAATTGAGTACAGGTCACAAAAAAAAAGGTCTTTCCAGTCTAAAGTGTGGGTGCAGATCAACCTAGGAACGGACACTGACAAATCAACAGCCGTTTTGGTCACAAAATAATCATTGCTAGCATTGCGATTGGGCCCCCACCCCTGGCTACGCCTATGTTACAGTGTAGTGTGACGTTTGTTTTTCTCAGTCTTTGCAAAGTTAGCTAATACGAGGACTTTACGTCTGAGTGCTGGCGTTTAACATTTACCTGATGCCACATGCCAGTATAGACTTACATAAAGGTCGTCGTTGCCTATTATTAGGTCTTTAAATCTTATATATACAGTATTCAAATTCGTATTACTTCTCCCCCCCCCAAAAAAAAACGGAAATAGACTGTCGCGGTCATTGCTCCAGGCGATGAGCTACAATCAAGTAACACAAATGAAAGATTTATGGAATCGATAGCCTAATAAGTCAACAGACCATAACAGCTCAAAGGTTGTTCAACCGAGCCGGTTAACCACAATCTCATCGCGCTCTTTTTGACCCACCACAACTGGTGACCCCGACGAAATTGAACTTTTGACGTTAGCATAGTCAAAAATGCCAGGTCCTTCCTCCTTCATCGCTCTTGCCACTTGAACCCCAACAAAGAAACTCAAAAAGGGGAAGTATATAGCGGTCACTGCTCCAATCGATGACGCTGCATACAAATAAACACAAACGAAAGATAAAATGGAACCGATAGGTTAATAACTCAACACACCATCGTATTAAGCACAGGATGTTCAACCAAGTAGGTTAATCGCAATAGATGCGCTTTTATTTTGACCGGTTACAAAATAAAAATAATACAGCAAGTCTTGATTGAATCAATCGAATTTTTGATTGCGACAAAAATTTTTTTTTTTAGAACAAAGATATTGGAGCAAGAATTGATTTTAAACTTTTGTGACAAAAACACTACAGCCAAGATAAAATGAAACATTTTATTCAATAATATAAATTTCTAAAAAAATTTTTGTTTCTGTTTAAATAAAATTAAAACCAACTTAAGTGCAAGAAACGTCTCGTACTCTCATATTGAATAGAATATTTCAATTTATCTTGGATCCGTTTTTTTTTTTTTGTTTTTGTTTTTGTAAAAGCTTTTCACATCGTTCCGTTTTTGTGCTCCGAAGTATTTTAAATTGTTTATTTTTTTTTATTTCTTAGCTTATGATGCTATCCAGTAGCGTACGCAGGATTTTGAAAAGGGGGGGCCAGGAACTTCAGAAAATTCGAGAAGAACAAAGTTCAGAATAAGAAATTGCTCCACCCAAAATCAGTCCGATTTTGTGCCCAAAATTAGGTGAAGAGCAAAACAAAAACGGTCTTCACCCAAATTTAGTCCGTTTTTTTGAACAAAGTTTGGTGCAGGCCTAAAACAAACGTATCAAACTTACCCTTTGTGTGTCCAAAGCTTCTGCCCGACTTGCAAGGGGGGGGGCATGCCGCAATTTTGCATACTATTCTATGCCAATTATACTATCCTGGCGACCCAAATGCCCCTCCCTCTAAATACGCCCCTGATGCTATCCAAGGCTGAACATTCGATCGATGTTTATTCGAGTTCCAGTTCAGTCTATTTTAGCAAGTTGAGTTCAAGTTTGGCAAAGATATAAAATTTTTTGAGCGCGAATTCAGGCTGACAAAAATACTAAGTCATCAATCAATTTACACGGCTTAACCCTATTTTAACGGGGGGGGAGCCTTTCCTTTAGTTTTTTTGTTATACTGTAAATCCCTTCAGAAAAAAAATTACTTGAAATCCATTTGACTATGAGTCACATTTCTTCTCAAACAACCCCTGAAAATTTGAAGTTGTTAAGGTAAGGAAAAGTTTTCCAATTTTGAGGTTTGCTGAAGTCACGTTGCGAAATCTGATAATTTTTAGCTTGTGCTTAACTCAAATGACGTCGCAAGACGTTTTTGAAAAGATGGTTGGTGGTACGTAACTTGAGAATTGCTTTGATTAAAATATTCATGCCTTCGAAGCAGCTTTTCTTCTGGCTCTTGTCACGAAGAATCGTCACAATGGAGAGCGCAGGAAAAGGGGCGGCTATTTATAGGAAAATCCGAGCCGTGATTGGCCGGAAAAGACCAATGAGAGAGCGTGATTAGTGCTCAATCTGTAAGCTGAATACAAATTCTTTTTATCGGCAGAAGGCGGGGTTAGAAGTTTTGATGGAAGTGGCTTCAAGAGCAGATACATTCAAGGGAGAGCGGCCTTGGGCAAGAATAAAGAATCTGCAGTCATTATGATGTTGAGCACAGGTAGGATTTTGTAAAAGATGAAGTCTAATGGCTGAATCAGAAGCAAAAGACTGGGTATTAGGTTTGGTCAGATTATTGGGTTTTACGTGTTTTTGCTATGTTAAAAAAAGCTACAAATAAAAAAAATTCAACATAATGATATATAAAGATTAAATCTAGCGTAAAAACCCAATATAAATCTCTTCAACAGTTTAGAAATAATGAATATGGTTTGCATCAGGGCTGCCCAAAGTGCTTCCTGCAAAAAAGTTTTTGAGGCTTGTGATTGGTCAAACGATCCATCCCATCAGCGTTGATGTAATAATTACGTCAGATCTGTTGTTTTCAACTTATAATCTGATGATTGATTTTTTCTAATAAAATTGTGATGTAAAATTGTTTGGAGCAAATCTTATGTTTTTAATGAAAATCTGATGTAAATTACGCACATACAGGGGCAAGTCTTAACAAAGAAGTGGGAAAGGAGGTTACAAAAAGGTGTACAGTGATCCTTTGCTATATCGCGCTTCACCTATCGCGGCTTCGCTGTTTCGCGGAATTTTTTACAGTGCTTTTTTTTCAGTGAATTCTGATTGGCTTAGGGGCGTTAATGTTGTCTAGAAGTTCAATACAATAAAAAAAATTTTGTTTTACTACACCGTTCTGTAAACTATTATAGTTATTTGTAAGAAAAAGTTTTTCTATTTCTTAAACACATTTTGGGCCTGAAAACAGGTTTTATTTTTTGTTTCATTCTGCAGTACTGTATTGCATTGTAGAATAACAGTAAAAAATAAAGCTGACTACTTCGCAGATTTCACCTATCGCCGGTTATTTTTGGAAGGTATCCCCCGCGATAAACGAGGGTTCGCTGTATTCAATTAAACGTGTTTTGAACCTGAGCTATAAGTCGGGTATCAGTAACGCAACTAGGGGGCCTAAGGGGGATTTTGCCCTCCCTTTTAGCTAAGTCACTTTGAAGAGAACAGATAAATCCAAATACACGTTTAAACGTGTTTTGGACTTAGCCTGTAACTAAGGGGGGGGAGGGCTGAAGGGACTGGGCAATTTAATTCTTTCAAATGACTTCCGAATTTTACCAATTTAGTTCTTTCACATGACTCTAAAAACGTGCGAAATGTCATCCAAATGCCGCTAAGATGGCTATACTTGTATCTTTTCCGAAAAATCACAAAAATCGCCATGGCCTACGGCGGCTGGGGGAGCAGCTTGAAATGCACCAGTTTGCTCAGCTCGCAGTCTAAATGAAACATTTTTCAAACAAAATTTGTTTAATTTTTGGTTCAAGACCCTGTCCCAACCACTAGGAAAAACCGGTTAAGCGTCTGAGCTGGACGAATTGACTTAGCAATTCGAATCTTCAAAGTGGATTCAGAAAGGTGCAGAATTTCTTTTAAACGACTGTTTTTTTTCATAAAATTTCCACAAAAGCCAGTGGCTGGGGCTTCTTCTTATAAAATCCCGAGCCGCTGTGGTCGGCAAGGAAATTTTTAGAAAAAGGGGGAGGTTAATCAAAATTTGATTGGTCACGTGATGTTACTGTGAGGATAAATATTAGTCAGTCTCTCTTTTCCCTAGAAGATCAGGCTAAAAGATCAGATTCGGAGTTTTTAAAAACTTTTTAAAGGGGATATCTCTTTGCATTTGTTAAAAGAAATATCTTTGCAACCGCAGCTCCGAAATGAGAACGAAAAAAGTCAAAAATTGTAGTTCAATTTGAGCTACTAGCAAACTACCGAAATTGGCTGGATGTTTCATTCCTTTAAAAATCTACTGTATAATAATCCAAGCAATTTATAGGATGTTTGAAGTACCTTAATGGTGTACAGCATACATTAGTCAACTTTTGTGCTATTGTAAACCGCTGTCGCTAGATGACAATCATGCACCTTTCACCATAACAAAGTTGTTCTTTAAGACTAGTATCTATTCCAAGTTGACTAGAGTAATATTAATATGTTCAGCATAAAACGTTAAACGCTAATCGAACAGTCTCAAAATTGTGCGCTGGTGTGCACCAGCGAGCTGGGTTACCTTTAATCCGCATATATGATTTTTCCATCTTCTACACCTTTCGAACTTATTGATTGAATCAGTGAATAAATTAAATTACAACAAAATTGAATCAGTGAATTACCCCAGTTTAAAGAAGTAGTCTATTGCTTGAATTTATTACTTTATAGTAAAAGCAAGTTGCCCTGCCAATTTCTAAATTTTTTCCTAAAGTTTTGATTATTTACAAAAACTTTGCGGATTAAATTTAATTCACGTTGGTGTGTTAGGGCAATATGCACCAACATAGATACAAATTGATACTGTGCGGGTTACTGATTACCTTTAACTGCGGGATTATCAATTTTCTATCTTCTAATTTGTTGAACTGTCTTAATAATAGAACGAAATAAACTAAATTTACAAATTCGGAGAAGTAATTCTTGAATTACTTAATACTTATCAAAATTTTTACGGCCATTTTTTAAACATGTTGGAAATCTTTATCAGCAAAAATTATTAAACCTATTTGCTCTTTTCAAGAAAAGCTACACTCAAATAACAATTTCCAAAAAACTTAAGAAGTCATCTAGGTCTACCACAAAATTGTAAGCAAAATTTTGATACTTGCAGCATGCCTGCAGCATTGCTTCACGTTGCTAGAAAATCGCAATTTAGAAAAGGTTTCACAATGTCATCAAATTTTAACAAATGCATTCGTGCAATTTATTTTGAGGACGCATATAGCTAAAAGCATTATCTTTGAATTCTTCCAAATCAGAATGATTATAATAGGATAATGATTAAACTTAGCAAACCGTCATTACTCTACAGGTTCGGTGATGTCATGAAAATTCTTTTACTAACAAGTTTCTTCCGATTTGAATCAGATATCAAAATTTCATTATGATCCAATATTTCACCAAACTTCTTGAATTTTTTATTAAGTAAGCTATCTAAATGGCGCTTCCCTTTAAAAATTTTGCTGCAGTAAAGCAGGTATAGCCTTAATCATTTGACAAATTCTTGTAAATCCCCAATCATGATATACGCTGATGACTCGGTATTGCTTTGTTCTGATCACACTATTCAAAGTTTTAAAAAATAAAAAAATGACTTCGAACTTCTCGAAAATTGGATCAATTCTAATCGACTTACTTCCGATTATTCAAAATCTCACTGGGTACTATTCACAAATTATTCAAGAACGAACTTTAACGGCAACTTTCATATTAACACCCAAAAACGAGTAGTTCTTTTCAAAAATGCTATCAGATATTTAGGTGTCATGCTGGATCACAAGCTGACCTGGAAGGATCACACATGTCTTGTTGTTGGCAAGCTCTATAGGGCTAGGGTAATCTTGAACAAATTACGGCGACATGCTTCTCAATCGGTGTTGAAATGTGTCATTATAGTTCAGTTTAAACATACCTTAACTGTGGCGTCACATCTTGGGAAAATATTGCCACCAAATACACTAAGAATATTCAAATTCAACGAAATTATTTTGATAAAATTATGAATAATTCAAGTTTCTTTAAAACACAGCTTCTGTCGTACCTACAACTAAATTTAATATATCAAATTTATAATAAGCTATAAATAGTAAACAGAGTCTTATAAGCACAATCAAACCTTTGATTAACAGCCTAAGACATACTGTTTCGGAATCGACATTCGTCTTTTATTCCTCGTCAGTATAGCTGGGACTAAATGTATGAACATGAGCAGAGAAAGGCAAAGAATCGCAAATTAACCACATCATGACAATTTTTTTTCCCCAAAAATATAAAGTAATAGTTCTCACTATACTGACGAGGAATAAAAGATGAATGTCGATTCCGAAACAGTATGTCTTAGGCTGCTAATCAAATGTTTGATTGTGCCTATAAGACTCTGTATACTGTCTATAGCTTATCATTAATTTTCTCAGTACATTGTTCTTATGCCAAATTTATAAATAAGAAATATTAAAATTTATGTTTAAATATAAAAATAAAACTCTCTACCACTGTTTCAAAAATTACTTTAAAACTACATCAGAAACCCATCATTATCCGTCCAGGTTTGCTTGTAATGACAACTGGGCTGCTGAATTCCACAATAAAAAGTCCACTACAAAACTTTGAATTCAGTATCATGGGTGTAAAATTTGGAGTGACATGCTATTAGAAATTAAAAAGTTGCAGGAAAAAAGTTATTTTATCTTTTTAAAAAAGTAAAAAAATTTATAATTGAAAAATCAATCACAATACCTGTTTTTAAGTTAAAAAAGCACCATGGCATAGCTTAATTAGATGGTTTTCATGACTGTATAATTTGCGATGTTGGACTTGCGCAGACTAAGTTGTCCTTAGCCATCTCTTTTCTAATTGATAGAACAATCTGCTGTTTAGTAGCGTTATTTAAGCAGATTATTGTTAAAAGTCATGACGGTATGGTTGCGTTTTTATCCATGTATGTATTGTGTAGCGTATATTATTATACTTATTTATTTATGTTTCTTCTAAATTTGCGGCGCAATTTTTCATTTGTTCTGAATAAATCAAAAGCTTGTGTGCTATCAAGATTTTATATTGATGATGAGATGTTGTAGACTTGAAGACCGCGCCTTTCGGGGTAAAAAGCCCAGAGCTATTCCCAGGTAATGGCTTAGGGTCTTTTCGCAACCTATCATCAGAAATGATCATTCTGTAATTTTTTGTTGCTCCATTTTACTCCGTGTCTTGATATATTTATTTAATTTCAGAGTATCTTTCTAAAGAAAAATAAATGCCAATTAAATTGAACTGAATTGAATAGACTAATTTGCTTGCAATGCGATTTTTTCGTATTACAATTATTTAAAAAAGAAACAGTATGTTTTTTTCAATGTTTTTTTTTACGTTTTCGATAATCGTGAGCGGTATTGGCCTTGCGACCCTTCCCCATAAAGATTCATGTTGATAAGCTATTAGTATTTCCTTTAAGCATTATCGTGAGATGTGGTGGAATGTGATTTCGGTGTCAGCGTCTGTCCGATGCGTTAATTGTTTATAAACATAGGCTTGTTGAGTACTCGTGAACCATCATTGCATTTTACCCCGGTTCATTTTAGCTGCTTGGCTGGTACGCGTCCAACTGTAATTTCTGCAAAACAAAAACACGTTCATCTCTGGCATAGACAATTTTAGACTTTTTTTTATTCTATTAGTATTTTAAAATACAGTAGATTACCGCAGTATTGAAACATTAAAAATCAAAATCTATAAAACCCAACAGTCGGCTTCACCCCTAAATGGGATCATCAGGGGTAAATCTTATTCAAATAGAATCCCGCTCCTTGCCCGAGCCACTTAAGCACTTATATCAGAGCACAGACTGAAGTATTTTGAACAAGATTGACGCAATTCAGCAAAATTTAAAAAATGATTTCTCATTTTTAGATTTTTTCTTAGCTAATTTTAATAAATTTTACGCAAAGAATTTCTTACGAAATCACTATAATAACCTCCAGGAGCAGTATTAAACAACCTTTCCTATTTGTCGTAGGTTTTTGTTTAAAAGTAGTTGATAATTAAAGACATTATAACACTTAAAATGTGTGATGTATTGCTATAAGACTACGATAATAAACCGTATGTCAACATTTTTGGTGTACTATGTATATTCTCGTTCAAATTTACTAAAATCTTAAATTTTGCCTCGACATGAGCAAAAGATTGAAGACGAATTTGTCATACATATATTTCCGAAACATTTTATGCGTTGTCTTAGTGATTGATTGTCCTTTTTTGCTCGTATGAAACCCCTCTTTTAATGTAATATCAGGATGCTCGGCATTTCTTGCGATGTACTGTAATAGAAAAACATGAATTTGTAGGTTTGATTGAATGGCGTATGACGAATCTGCGTGAACTCCACTAACGCAGAAGATAAGAAACTTATGCGGATTAACGGTTTTAATTAACGGTTTTAACGGTTTTACCTTTTTTTTTGATTAACGGTTTTAAGCATCGCAACACTTGCATAATATCTTTGTTGGTCACACAAAGTTTACTACATTGCATGCTTCATAGATTTTATTTAGTCCCAAATGCGTTATTTAGTTTTTGAGTTTTTGTTCTCATTTGTCATGTTGAGTGAATTTGTTTCACATCTCTCGTTTAGATCCGTTTATAGTTGATTTATTTTTGTGCTCTGATGAAACTTAAATAATTTAATCAGTCTATTAATCATTATTTTTTTGTTATAAAACCTTTTTTCACTTTTAACGCTTCACGTGATTGGAAAGTTATTTTATTATTATTTGTTGCACCAAAAGAGCATCCAATTCACGATTGAGCCTGTAGGTTTTTCGATACGTGGAGATTGAATATCAGATACTGTCATCGTAAAGCAAAATTTTTAATCAACTTTATATATTCCCATTTTACATTTACAGTAATTGTTTCTCATTTGTGACATGATATTTATAGTAATAACACTGAAGTCTTCCCCAGTTCCTCTTGTCACAGTATAGCGTTGTATTCAATTAAATATCGATTACAATCTCTGGAGAATGGTTGCAACAATGCATTATGTGATATCAAATTTCTGTTTTCCGGAGGTGTTGAAAAGGTCTTATTGTCAAGGGTCAAGTTTCCACCCTCCCAGTATTAGTCCACCTGTTTACCACACATGGTGGAGGAATCTCATACTGCCCTTTTCATAGCTGAACGTCAAGGAGGAAAACTATTAAAAGCCTTTCGCTTTATTTTAGTGGGATACGGACCTAAATCAGCCGATTCAGTTTCAGACTGACGTTTATCCTACAAACCAACTAGCAAAACCATAAAGTGCTCTATTGAGCACCGGAGGAGCATGTGTATTTTGCTGTTGGTGGGCTTTTGCTGCCGTGCCAAGCGCAAGCCGTAGTAGGCTGAACTTCTTTACTCAGTACGAAATTTACGGTAGTGAATATTAACCTTAAAAGGTTTTAGAAGTCTTGTATAGTAACCGCTTATTGCCATGTTTGCGACAAGAATTAATTTAAATGCTGACTGCAAAGGGATTAACTTTTGTGCCTTTTCATCATGTTTTAGAAAATGAATGCTGGAAGAAAGACGCGCTTTTCACTAAAACATAGCAACAACTTGCAATTAGTGATAACTAAACTTCTATAATAGATTTAGTGCTGGAAATAAAGAAGATTGAAGACCATTATTAGCGTGTGAAAAATTAAAAAGTGTGATAGACGAACGTGTTACTGGTCTGATGCAATGTTTTTAGTCGAAGAAGAAAGATGATACGGAAAATAAACCTTGAACAGTTGAGCATAAACTTGACAGTATTTTGTCATTTTTCAGCTGAAATCTAGACTAACTTACAGTTGCAAATAAATTAGCAAATGATCGTTTAAACAATTGAGAAAATGAGATCTTGGTGTAACTTATAGAAGTATCTTGTCTCGATTGTTCTTTGTTGCTTTCTTTTTTTAACTTTTTCTGATACAGCTTTTTTGAGGTATGGTTTAATGTAATCATTGAAGTAGAATTAATGCTGTAGCGATGAGTCTAAACATGGTAAGCGCGGTGAGTGTCATGACACGACTATTCGACACTTAGCCTTCTTACCGCCCTGCCCTCCCAAAAAACCTAACGGCAAACGACTTACTGTACAGTATGTGAAACATTATAATCTATTTTATAGATATTTTAATTTTATCGAATTTAGTTTTTTTCACATACTGCGGATACATGAAAATTGATAAAACTGTGCATGAAACCATGGTCACAAGTGTGTGGCCAGAAATTTGTAAAGGGGGCAAAAAACCCACTCCAAAGAGATTTTGCAATTTTTGAGCTCATCTTGGTTAAAATTACTCCTTGTAAAACGTTGCAAAAATACTTATACTGTAGAATTCGTTTAATTCGTCATCGTTTAATTTGTCAGTTTGCTTGATTCGTCACATTTTGGTCAGTCCCGGCAAAATTTTATCTTTTACGTGCATTCCAGTTCGTCTAATTCGTCGCTTCGCTCAAATCGTCACCTCTCTATATCCCCGAGAAACTTTTTGTTCGGCTTATTCGTCATTTGCAGATTCGATTCAATGTTCAAGCGATATTCACAGCCTTGTTTGTTACTGGAATTGTGGATGGGATTCGATTCACACAGTCTCAGAGGTTAGTTCAACCCGCGCGTGAGATTCTATACAAACAAAGAATCCTTTTTGGATTAATAGTCTACAGGGAAATCTCGCTGTAGCCACACAAAAGGACTGAGTGCGAGGCGCGTTTTAACTACATTAACATTAACCACCAGCTGAAAGTCTAGAAGAGTTTATATAGAGTGCAGTAATTATAGAGATTAAGTGTAAAAAAAGAGCAACACAGTTTGAACAGTTAAGATTAAGAGTGAACGGTATAATTGTGCTTTCTGCGTACAGTATGAATCGTGTTCTGTTTAAGTGCATCATTGTCAACAATAAACGTAACAAACTGCGTTAACAGCAAAATAAGTAAACAAGTAAACAAGCCGTTATATAGTTTTTACCTGTTTGCTTAACTCGTCAGATCGCCTAATTCGTCACTTTTTACTAACCCCCTCGAGGTGACGAATTAAGCAAATTCTATTGCAATTAAACTGGCTACGTAGATGAGGTATATAGCGGTGGCTAAAGGCAATAGGAAATTTTGACATCTTTCTACAAACTGGTAATTAACTGACAAAAATTTATAATTCGGAAAAATTCGTAAGTATTAACCTTATTCATCTATTTTTTATAAAGAAAGGTAATAGGAGTGGGGACTTATAGAATGAGGTTTGGGAGTTTATAATTAACTAATAACTGCAGTTGAATAGCCCCCCCTTTCTTAGATTTTTTAGATGAAGCCTATTTTTAGGCCTTTTTGACTATCGATCAAATTTGTTCGTTAGATATTAGATTTAGATAATTTTTTTTAATATTTGCTATTTTTTGAAATTTATTTTTGGCGAATATTATCCCTCTTCCAAACGAATATTTTATAATAAACTTTAAACGACTTTGGAATCAATATCACTGTTGTAAAAAACCGGCTTAAGAGCAACGAAATCCTGGTGATTTTCTTATAGTGCATGTTGGTCGACAGTCCAATAGGGAAGCTATAGCCCGCTCTGTCTACACCCCACCCCCCTGGCTTCGCTACTGCAAAATCATATTATGTTGTTTCCTTTGCGAGAGCAAAAAAAATAATAATAATAATCAAAAATTTTAAGTAGTTCTATTGAAAAAACAAATAAGAAGTAAATAAACATGCCACCCTTTTCCCCCCGAATATCTGTGATGCAATGCAAATTATTGTCAGAGTACAATTTAACCCTATTTGTACCGGGGGGGGGGGGGGAGGGGAGGGAGCAAATTTGCCCCCGTCTTAGTTATTTTTATATAGCTCCTAAACTAAAAAAAAGCTTTGCTTTGATGATTACACACATTTTCAAAAACTTTGGGGTCAGCCGGATAATTGGAAGTGACGTCATTTTTGCCTTTGTCAGAAGCACCTAAGAAGTTTCACACAGTTTTCAGCACAATGCACGCTTATCAAAGCACTTATTCTATTTATTCTACAGCGTATTCATGATCAATGCTAATATTTAGCTGGAATAAAATATTTTGTTCACTGATAAGTGTATTGCATCCTCATTACCTTATTGATGACGTCATAATTCAAAACTATTGCTTTTTCTGCTGTTTCTCGAAACAAATTGCGTTTTTTTTGTTGTTGCTGTGGTATGCCATTGATATTGTACTTTTCTTCATTGTCATCTGCTGTTGAATGATATAATGAATATAATACTGCAGTATTCTAAAATTTTGTCAATAATACTATATCTCAGTCATGAAAAATTACTGATAATATAATCAACGCAATAAATTAAAGACGACGTCATCATGCATGTGACGTTATCATCTGCGGTGATATTGAAATAACAAAAGTCCAAACTGAAAATAATATTTAGCAACACTTAGAAAACTTTACATACTGTTATAAGGATTTCCTGGTTTTGATGACGTCACCATTGTTTTCGTGACGTCACAACCTCAAAATATTTTGTTTAAAATATTTAAAAAAAATAGCTCAACAAGCAAAAAATATTACTTCTATCACTTACCAAACAGTGTTTTGATAGAGGGGCATATTTGTACAATTGGATGTGAAAATGGTGAAAACACCTCCCCGGTACAAATAGGGTGTGAAAATAGCCCGGTAGATACAGGGTAAAGAGATTATTGCAAATGCTTAGAAGTTAGATGTACAATTGTACATTGTGCAAAGGTGCTTTGATATCTTTTTAGATGAGACAAAATTGGTGACTTAGCAGATTTTCAAAGAAGGTTCGTAATAGGTTTTCTTTTCAGTTGGAACGTGTAAGAAAGTGGAAAGTAAATTCTAACAACTAAAAAAAAATAAATAAATCTTCTTCTGGCTCTAGAACTTCTATTTTGGTTTCAGTTATGGGGTGCAATTTATTTTGCACTTGTTTCAGTGGTGCAAAATATCAAGATCCTAAACCGTTTCATTTAATGACAGATATACAACAGTATAAACTTTGAGAGATCTGTAATTGAATGCGAGGCTGCCAAAAAGGGGTTTGCGTCCAGGGCGACAGTATTTTTGCACAGTTCTTATGATGCATACTGTAGGTAAAATGTTTAGTCAAATTCAGTTAAGGGGGAACAGGAAAAGAGCGCTTTCGACATTGTTTCACAAACTGAATAATAATTTAATGGCCATATGATAATAAGTGGAATTTAGCCGTCGCGACGCGTTTCGTCCTTGCTCATAGGACTCATCAGGCAACCCAAGCAAGTTTTGTTTTATTAACCAAAAAAAGTTGTAATTTAGAGTTAAAGTACAATAACCAATATGTTGCAATTTTGATTATTGCTCGTGCTTCTAGGCTTACCGTAACCTATCACAAAGATTTCTATGCATGGCCTTATTCACTGAAACTTTTTACCAATCTCGTACGACAATTGCTTACTTTTTCGATAGACAATGTTGTCATCAAATTGATTGCATTTTAGCAATAAAACTACAAACTAAAACTCTAGGCAGAGATTTTTTTTCGGAAATTTGGAGATAGAGTCCATTTTGATAGATTTAGTATGGTATGCTTTTTGGCTTGCAATCGACTTAGCTCGGTTTATTTAAAATGTGAAGACGTAAAATTCACCTTTTTTTTTGCGAGTAGAGACATGCAAGTGACGAAGAAAAAAGGCTTTCTCACAACGATTTTTGAAATGCCACTAGTTTAAGAGAGAAATTCCATATTGCAAGTAAAATATTTGCTGCGATTTCGATTGTAAAGTTGAGGGTATTGCTTTAGACCATACGACAAGAATATACTTCTTCACATGATCTTATAAAGTAATGTTAAAACAGTAGTTATCTTTGTCTCTAAAAACAATCAACATTGAAATGGCAGAGTACCGGTAGTGAACATAGTTTAGGGTACAATTAAAAAGACATTGAAAAAGGATCTTCCCATAGGCGGCACCCTTGGAAGATATCTGATAATATTTTAGGTGGTCTTGTAATATCTAAAAAAAAAATTAAAAAATTATATTAATGCGTAAAATCAATGTTGTAGGGAGTAACAAAGCAAACGAAAACCATAACTCAAATCTCATATGCTGAGAAAAAATTAAAAACAAAGCGTGTCATCCAAAAATTTTAAAATTGAGTTTTTAGTTATAACCTGCTCCCTATCGGGTAACATTCTTTTACTGTATGTATAATAGCTATAGTAAAATGATATGAAACAATTTTGATTCAATATAATTCTAAGTTTTTCTTATTTACAACATAGATAAAAAATTAGCGAAATTGAAAAATACCAAATCTGGCCCTTGGGGCAATACGGACAATATTTTTAAATTATTCTGATTTTTTTTTTATTTCTTTGGAGTAGGCTTCTTTATAAAGCAAGACAAGTCTGAAACGGTAGTATACTTTTGTTTAAGCTTTTCGAATTTGACTTAATTTATATTCATATTTAAAGTAAAATTATAAAAATTTTACTCACACAATAGAATGAATTTTCATTCAATTTATTTCTTCACCACCGCAATGACAAAGAATAAATGAAGCACGTTTTGGCAAAATTTGAGGTCGGTTTTCGTTGCTTCGGCAAAATCGCTTTTAAAGTTTTAAACTTTCATTTGGCCTTGTCGTCAAGAGCAACATTTTACGCTATTTATTACCAAAAATGATTGAAAATCTTTTTTTTTTGTTTCAGGAAAAAGGATTTTAGCAAATAACGTGACAAATACGAAAACCTCATTTTTTGTAAAACGTCAAAAGCGACACAACGTTCGACGGTAAATCATTTAGAAGATAGCCAACTAAAAAACAAACCAGCGAGGCATAATTGCACGATCACTACACCTATCACACCACAGCCTTATTACTAATCTCTTTTAATAAAAGAAAAAAGGTTTCGAATCAGCGGAGAAAACGTTTTTGCGCTA
Source organism: Trididemnum nubilum (assembly GCA_963965965.1). Taxonomy (NCBI): domain Eukaryota; kingdom Metazoa; phylum Chordata; class Ascidiacea; order Aplousobranchia; family Didemnidae; genus Trididemnum; species Trididemnum nubilum. The sequence continues at coordinate 13,716,516 of OZ014476.1, read as the reverse complement.
AAATCATAAAAGGCATGGCAACGGCTTTATTTTTGAAAAGGTGTAAGCGGTATGCGATCTGCAGCAGAAAAAATAAACAAGAAAACGAAAAATATGCGTTAAATTTTAAATTGCCAATTTTGCAATTTTTTGGTCCAACCCAATAATCAGAATACTTTTTAAATTGTTTTAGTGTTTTTGTTGTAAATTTTTTTGTTCATTTAATTTGTGTGCGGTAGATTTCAAAAGATATTTTGTACCTTCATTAGTTCAATTTCTTATATTACTCGAAAACGTAATCAGCCAAGTTTTCAAAGTTTGCTGATATAGTTTTTGTTTGAGGTTGATACGAGCACCATAATAAAGTTGATATTAAAGTAGTACTGTACTTATTAACCATTTCTTTATAAATTTTGCATTTTTACTTATATTTTGTAAGTTGAGGTTTTTAGGGGGAGTTTTACTCAAAAAAATGGGAGCTGTTTGACTCGAAGACCCCTCTAAGGTCACTTCACAGCTCATTTGTGGACTTTATTTTATTTCTGTTATTTCAGCTATGAAAAAAAAAACTCTCTTTGAGTATAATTATACACTCAGCAATACAAAAGCCTCTGTTTGTCTGTCTGTCAGTTGGGTAGTAGTTATTATTACAGTATATTTCAAGTTTTGGTCAAGATTAACTACTATTAGTTTATATTTTTATACGGACAAAAAATTCATTATAAGTCGATTTTGCTATCATTGAAGCATGCAGCATTAATTTTAGATTTGAACTATTTCATTTCATGAAATTAATTGGTTATTTAAACAGTATAGCCAAAAAGAAAATATACAGCTCTAGAACAGCAAAGAAGCCAGAAAATAAATAATTACAAAAGGTTAGGACACTACCTGATTTTTAACTTCTGTTTTACCTGACATAAAACGCAATCATTCTTATAGTACTTAATACAATTTTGTTGTAATGTGTTAGAAAAATACATCTCGGCCACTTTTCCAGTTATCATCAGTTTTCTTAGCCAGATAAAAGAAAAATAATTTAGTTTCGTTCCACCATTAATACAAATAATTGAAACAAACTACTGAAATTTTTAAACAATGAAAGTTTCTGAAATGGATCAAAAATTGGTGCCTGCATTGACTGAACTATGTAAAAATTTCATATCTTTCTTATAAGGAGCAAAATAACACTAAATTATTACTTTCTTTGAGCTGAATTACTTAATTTTGTTTAGTATATTGCTGGTCGAGCAATAACGCGTTCGTGTATAAAACTGGAGGTCTGAGGTTCGAATTTCGGACCGATCCAATCGGACACAAAGCTGACATCGACTTCTCACCGCTGCAACATTTCTTCGAAAAGAGCTGTGTTGCCTGCAAGCAAAATGACGCGGAAATGGGCCCAGAGCCAAACCAAAGCAGTAGACCGAGTGGCGGCAGAGGGGACTCAGCCCCACCCGAAATATTTCGACTCAGCATTAGAGTGCTGTAAATGCCGATTGCGGACACTTAAGCCCAACCCGAATTTTGCTTAAACCTGCCCGAAAAATGCGTCTGGCCATGGTCCTACCGCAAACTCGTTACACGCCTCTGCGTAAAACACCAAATATAATAATATTTGACTTGATTTTGGCAAATATCCCCAATAGAAATGATAATATTTTGAATTAATGAAGTTTCCCAATGTGTTTAAATGACAATTCAAACCGAATTTCAAACTAGTAGAGTATTTCTGAATTCTTAGTGAGCAATGAATTATAAAATTCTCTTTTTAATGTTAAGTTGGCATTAATAAAATGATTAAAATCCCATCGACATTCTGGTTACTTATAATTGAAGACAAAGCTTCAAATAAATCAGCCGCATCAAGGGTTTGGTTGTTATGTTTGTATTTTGATGAAGACCGAGAAATCGTAATTGCTTTATTGAGATTGTCCAAAACAACCAAATTTCAGCCTGCTACTCAGAACAGAAGCGTACCGTATTTGACGGCATATAGGACACACGAGCATGTAAGACGCACTCCATTTTAGCAGGTCAGATTCAGAAAAATTTCGTACTTTACCTGCGCTATGCAAGACGCAGGGCGATTTTTGAGCCAAAATTTTAAAAAACAAGTGCGTCCTATATGCCGTCAAATACGGTATACAAAAAAATCAAAATAAAGTCTTGATTATATTCGTTGAACAACGCAAAAAACTGTAACGAGTTTCGGAGCCATCTCCGCTGCATTGCCCTTTGACAACACAGCTTCTGGTTAAAATATATCGCATTAGCGGCTAGCGGATGGCAACATTATTTCAAATTGAAAATATTGCAGAAATACTGGGTGGAAATGCAACCTAAATGCATTAAACCACGGACAAATGCACAGTGCACGTATATGGCCACTGTCACAAATTGCCACATCTTAATAAAAGGCCCGGTGTACACTGGGCGTTAAATCGTGAGTGTACCGGCGTATCATCGGTAAATTTTAAACAACTGACAACTTATAGGATGTTAAGTCTGTATGCCGGGTGTGCCAATTTCTGTTTAAAAAAACTTTAAAATACGCTCGTAGATGACCAAGATTTTATGCCCAGAAGTGTGGACCTGGGATCCGAAAGCAGTGGAAGCGGAAGTGATTCACAAACAAGCGCTTCCACATCGCTGGTGTAGACTGCGCCTAATGGAGCTTAGCAAGCCAATTTTTATACTTTTGATGAGACAGGTTCATCTGTTCTGCCTATGATGGGAGTAATTTCCTAATTGTAATTTACCGTATTTATTCCTAACTTGCCTCAGTGGCGAAAAACTGTTAGGTCAAAAATTATTTTTGAGGCCTTCGAGTAAAAAAAACAATAACAATTTCTTTAAGTGGGTTAGTACTCGTCGATCAAGATTGTACGGTAGATTTGTTCAATTTGATTATAGGTTTAGCTTTATTAATAACGTTAACTGCGTCAATTTAATACGTGCATGTTATATAATTTTGCACGTTCCACTCTGCAAAATTGCTTAAAATTGTTCTTAAATTTTTTGAAATTGCCTTTACAGATTTAATAGGAAATCTAAAAGATATATTGTCCGATAACATTTAAGGCCTATATCTTCTTGAATTGTGCCAAAACGAATTTGGAATGTGGATTTAGTTTCATTTGTGCTATTGCGAGTAGAGTTTTTTTGCATGTTTGTCAAATATTTGTCGAATCAATTTAAACTGCACCCTGGATTCCGATTACTACAAATTAACTTTTAATGTAACAAAGTAATTTTGTTAAAAATAGAGAGCGTTGGTAGAAAAACTTCTCAGGAACCGTAGAAGACCGCTCAGCGTAAAAACGTAACAAGCAGAAGATCTTCGAGACCTGTAACCATCCATTTAAAATTTTAACAATTATGACAGCAGCTTGCTGTATGCTTTAACAAGTGTCATTAACATATTTGTTAAGTCTTACACAAATACATTATGAACAACAACACAAAAATTCGGAGATGAACTTTAAATTTTTCCTAATTCTACAAATGCAATATGACATATTTTGAACTCTTTCAGCCAGCGTTTGAAAAGTTGCTATTTTTTGCAGAAAGAAATTTGTTGCATACTAAAATATTTTCAAAAAAATATGCTGTTTTTACATTGTTTTTACATTATAGTTTGTGTTCTTTCAGCCAGTGCTAAAAGATGTTGATTTTGATTGCAAAAATATTTTGGAAAAATGTTGTTTCAAAAAAAAAAAAATCATATCCTTAAAAACAGACTGCCAAAATTTGCGAAAATTGCTGTTGCACACTCACAAATACTATAATAATAGTACAGTACAGCATTACCGACCAATGTAATATTCTGAGTTCAAACAAGGGCGATTTAAGTCAAGTTAACATCTGAATTATTGTCATATTCATATGATGGAGTGGTAGCCTTTAGCTATAACTAATTTGATAGCAAAGTTGTGTTCACCATTCAGCGTTAATTAAAAGTTTGTTCATCGTCTGTGCTGCAAAACCATAAATGTCATAAACTCACAGCAATAGAAAGAACAATTACAATACATTTTGAAAAGCACTCAATTTTTTAAAATGATTCACCTCGGCACATTTTTAAGTCATCAGAAAAAATTGGGTTATTTTTTAAAGCCAAGCATGTGAACCCAGTGTCCGTCTAACCGCACCAACAAAGACCAACGTTTTTTTGGTTCTGTTTATGAGTTTTTTTGTCAAATTGAGCTACTGCAATGGATAGACTGCGTGGGTACAATACGAAATATGTGTCAAGTGTCTTTATCAAAGTCTTGTCTACACAGTGACGCATTGCCAGTTCAGGAATCGAACCGAGATCCAGTAGCCTTTCGATCACTAGCCGACACTTTGCCAACAAGCTTTCGCCGCCAAGAGTAATGTTATGCACGCCAATGAAAATGAATGAAAATGCACTTAATAAGCTATATAGGCTCTTTTTGGTTTTGCTTACAGCGATAAAAGTGTTTAGGCCTAATAAAACTCCTGATTTATGTATCACTATTATTTAACTTACGGATATCATTTTCAGAATACTTTTAGTACATTATTTGAGTATTTCAGAACTACAGTTTTGCGGTTTTTTCACACCATGAAATTATTTCTCCACCTTGCCTTGTTTGTTTTGGTATTTTTGGTAATAAATGAACATGGAAGTGCCAAAAATGGTAAGAAATCGTATAAAAGTATTGTACTAATGCAAATTTTATCATCCGTATTGATTTTTAAGCTGCTTTGCCAGGACCCAACGACAAGACGTAGGAATCTTTCAAAGAAAATACTTTTCACTACTTTAAAGCCAAGTTCTAGTCTACAAAAACTTTGCATCAAAAATACCAGATAATTCCAAGCTCATTGCAAAAACTACAAATTTTCAATTTCTTGTTACAAGTAGAAAATCACATGGAGGTATTGATGACGTCATTGGTGGGATAAATCAAGTAAAATTGTTTTTGGTTTTAGATGCTGAAGTAGTAGCCGGTTTGCATGTTGAAAACCCAAAAATTGTATCTCAACAGCTCATTGCCATTGTTGTATTATCTTGAAACCTTTTGAGCGATTAAGCTCATCCCACCAGTGACGTCATCGATGCTTATTTTTCCAAATTTTCACAAAACAAGACAGAGTTGAAAATTTGTTTTTATTATTATAGGCTTAGGATTTTTTTCGCTTTATCTTCAAATATTGTTTTTTGAGGCTAGATTTTGCGTTAAAGTTTTGCTTTTTGTGTATGATTTGCTCTCTGCATTGCCCATTTTTGTAAAAAATTGGTTGGTAATAGCTTAATTATTCATGGTACCAACTGCGAAAGGAAGGCTAATTTAGTCCAGAGAGGTTCCATTTGGGATTTTTTTTTTAAATTGTAGTTTTTTATTAATTAAATTATCAAATGTTGCTAACTAAGTCATATTTGAGCTAAAATTAGCGCTTAGAATTCTGGTAATAACATATAAGTACGTACAGCAAATTTTTTTACCAGCCTGAAAAATCAAAAAGAAATAACTTGCAATGGAGCAGCTGGGTCAAAAAAAGATAATATCTCTTAATGAAATTTAAAACATTGCAATGGCTTTTCTGTTTTATATTTCAAAACTTAAAGAACATGCTAATAAAGTTACTTTGAAACGTTTGTATTTTGTGTATTGTATTTCTTAATTGCAAATTGACCGTAGCGAGACCTCGGTCGAGGTTTTGGCTTAATTACAGTCTTGTGCTCAAAATTCAGTAATACAACGAAAAGGAGGCGTAAGTAATGCTTTAATGTGTCTGGTAAAACGACTAAGGGTTAGGCAAATTGTACATTTTGGTCATTTGGGGATGTGAATCAAAAAATGTGAATACCACGTTTTCAAAATTGTTTCAAAAGCTTTTGATCTTCTAGACCAACATTAATAAAGTTTATTGCCAAATAGCAATGCATGAAAGGACAACAGAAACAGTAACAAAATAGTCTCAAGGTGGGAAACTAAGAAAGTTTCAAGATAGAGCAGCGATAAGCGAAATCACTTAGTACCACCTGGTATAATTGACCGAAATGTGCAAATTGCATTGCTAAATTTGCGGCGTGCTCTCTTGTGACAGTTAAGATAAATTGATTCAACATATCGGAACAAAAAAATACTATTCGATTTTGAGTATTTGATGAAAATTGTCTCTTTTTTTCTCAATAAAGTTTATTTACCCTACTTTTATTACTGTGTTGTGACTAATGATTGTGGGAAAATACCGTTTTGCTGGTTTATAACATACACAGTACATGTCAAGAATTTAAAACCCTACAGTCTGTTGCACCCGTATTCGGGATCATCAGGGGTGTCTTATTCGAAAAGAGTTTTTGTTTTTTAAGTTTTTTAGTTATTTATACTGTTTTGCATATGATTTTGCATAAGCTGTCTTCTTCCCTTTTCGAAACTAAAGGCAATGCGTTTGGTCCTACATCGGCGCAAAAATTTATCTGAATAAAAGAAGCTTACCGTTAAATCAATGAAAATTTTGCAGTCAAATGTTTAATAGAGTACAGTCGCAAGTAAATTTGTTCAATTTAAAGCAACCTTATTAGATAACATAGGCGTAGCCAGGATTTTTGATTGGGGGGGGCCCAAACCACAAATCACACGCAATGACGTCATCAGAAATTTTCGAAAAAGTAATTTTTTGTGGGGCAAAGATATCGTACAATGGAAGATCTGAAGCCGTAGCCTGCTGGCACTTTGCCAGGATTTTGGTAAAGGGAGAGCGCGAAAACTAATTGTTGAAAAGTGCAAAAGTCTAACTTGGAAGACGTGTTGAGTAAGCTAGTGTACTCAAACGTATCAGAGACTGGGGTCTGGGGGCAGAGCCCCCAGCCGCCGGTCGCTATGGGGGTCTGGGGGCAAAGCCCCCAGCCGCTGGGCGATTTTTGTAAGTTTTTGGAAAAAAAAACTATTTAAATCCCATTGGATCACATTTCGCACGAGTTCAGAGCCATTTCAAAGAACTAGATTTTTAACATTTCAAAGCCAATCGAAAAAATTTAGTTGTTCAATCCTCTTTTTGTAATTAAATCCCAAAACACTCTTAGAATCTTGCATTATGGTGTAAAATTTTAATTGTAAGTAATTTGGTCTACAGGGGGAAGTAACGAACATTGCCTCCTGCAATACTTTAGCAGTAAATAATTCAGTTCATAATAACGCTAAACGAGGGCCTAGGGTGGCAACTTTTAGGTCAAAACTCTAAGATTTCTCACAGGTTTTGCATATAAATTGTTAAAAATTTGCATTAAGGGACCCCTGGCCCGGGAACCTTGGTCGTCAGTCAGGGGCCCTTGGGCTCCTTGGTTGCCAGTTAGAGGCCCCGTAGCCCCTTGCTTGTCGGTTAGGAGCCCAGGCCCCCTGGTTGTTAATTAGGGGCCCTGGGGCTCCCTGGTCGTGAGTTAGGGGCCCCGGGGCCCCCTGGTCGTCAGTTAGGGACTCCAGGACCCCTTGGTTGTTGGTTAGGGGCCCTGGGGCCCCCTGATCGTCAGTTAGGAGGGCCCAGGGGCCTCTCGTTGTCGGTTAGGGGGCTCCTGGCCCCCTAGTTGTTAGATAGGGGCCCTGGGCTCCCTGGTTGTGAGTTAGGGGCCCCCTGGTTGTCAGTTAGGCACTCCGGGGCCCCTGGTTGTTGGTTAGGGGCCCTGGGGCTCCCTGGTTGTCGTTTAGGGGCCCCCTGGTTGTCGGTTAGGGGCCTGGGCCCCCCTGGTTGTCAGTTAAGGGGCCCTCTGGTTGTTGGTTAAGGGTCCCTTGGTTGTTAGTTAGGGGCCCTGGGGCCCCTAGTCGTCAGTTAATGGCCCCCTGGTTTTCAGTTAGGGGTCCCGGACCCCCTGGTTGTCGGTTAAGGATTCCAGGGCCGCCTAGTTGTTAGTAAGGGCCCCCTGGTTGTTAGTTGGGGGCCCCCGGACTCACTTGTTGTCATTAATATTATTGTTAATTACTGTTATGTGCGTAATTACTGAAAAAAAACTGCAACTAAACATCGCCAGGCTATGTTGTCATAACTTTTTGTCGTTAGTGGTATTTTGATTGGGGGGGGGGGCCGGGCCCCCTGGGCCCCCCCTGGCTACGCCTATGTTAGATAATGTGATTTTATTTACAATTTATACAGTAATTTCACGCTTTTAAATATATACAGCAACATGTAAAACGTTTATCAAAGTTTACGCGAGTGTTCAATAGGATAGAAAATTTAATTTGAAGTATTTTTTCATCCCAAGTTTCAAATCTTTTTCAAGTCAATGCTTAATGCTTTCTTTTTTAGAAAAACAATCGGTTATTTTTTGCATCCCTCTGGGTGTTTTTATAGTCAAAGTTATTGCTTAAGCACCGAAATAGTTTATTTTACAAGATTTTTTTTATTTGGCGTAGCTGTAGCACATTGGGCAATAACAAAAAGCTTTTCTTCTTCAAAAGTGTCAAGCATCCGTTTTCGTGCAACAGAGCACATGTAATTTATTTGAAAGGCATTGTGTACAGTTACGTTTCTTGTACGACCAAAGTTTACACCAAATAATTATGAACCATACGTTATCATAGCTCTGCTACAAGTTTGTTATTGATTCAAAAATTTCAAGCAAAACAAAAGGATATGATGTGTATCTGTATTTTAAAAACGATAAAAAAAATTTAATAATCAAACACATCTGGTGCAAGATAAAGGATAGTTTGAATATTAGCATTTAAGGGAAATCTAATTGATAAATTTTGCGTTAAATTAAGAGGGGGCAACATTCTTTTTAATACTGAATGGTTGTTATTTTCCTTTTTTTTTGTTGTCTATACAAATTTGGCATTTTTGCTTTACATCATTGTAATTCAGGGCTAATCAAATAGCAATTGTTAAAAAGAAAGTATGTAATCATGAAAAATGTCTTTGATGAAAGATGACAAACAAATAATTAATTAATTAACAGAATCAGCTGTTGTTCCTAAACAAAAGAAAGCAATATGACCGCATCCAACACCAATCTCCGTTTTTGAAAATGCTGAATGATTAATTTGCGAAAATATTCATATCAATCAAATCTTTCATTATATACTCGCTGTATTACGCCGAAGCTTTTAACGAGTCTGCGGTGCTCATATCCGCAGCATTGCGCCCGGTCAACAAAACTTCTTTTGGAGAAATGTCGTAAGGGTAGTGAGCCGTTGGCAACGCGGAGGTTTTCGATTTGACCGGCCCGAGATTTGAAGGTAAAGACCTCCCGCACCAGAAACAAAACGCGTTACAGCTCAACCAACTGGCCGGTTTGGAAAAGATTTAAATTATTTAAATGTTTGAAAACTGAATTGCCGTCTATACTTTTATAGCTACATAACGAATCATATGATAGCAAAAAAATTCTAGGTGAATTGTAATAAAAACGAAGTTTCAACTTCGCCTAGTTTTGAAGAAAATTGCGATGGTAGGTATCGATGACGTCATTGATGGGGTAGGCTAGTTTTAGACAGTATTGCGGTAATCCCTAGCAGTATTTAAAATGTTGAAAGAATTTTCTTCGTCTGAAGTTAATCGCCCACCGCCTTACAATCTACGGTAATGACATTATTGTTTTGGGGTTTTAAGTTTTTCCACCATTGACGACATCGATAAACGCTTTTGGAATTTTCTTTGAAACCAGTAAATTGTAGTTTTAGTTTGCTTTTATGCAATATGGTTTGAATTGTTTTGCTATAAGTTGAATTTTGATTTGTCGCCTGTCTAGACCATACCTTACGTCATAGACGTAGCCAGGGGGGCCAGGGGGCCCGCCCTCCCAATCGCAATGCCAGCAAAAATAAATTTGTGCCGCGAAGACCTTTTTTTGTCTGCACTTAATTTTCGAGTTTAAATCGGTCCTTCGATTAGTGAAAACCTTTTTTTTGGGAGGTCTTCACCTAATTTTTGGGACAAAATCAGCCCTTCGATCCGTGAAGACCTCTTTTTGTCTAGGTCATTTACTATGTAAGTTGTGGGTTGGCCCCCCCAATCCGAAATTGAACTCCAACAACATTTCGGCCCCCCCCCAATCAAAAGTCCTAAATCGGACTGTGAAGACTTTTTTTGTGGTTTGCCCCCCCCCCCCAATGAAAAATCCTGGCTACGTCTTTGCCTTAGGTTTAACAATTTAAATAAAGATAAAATTTTTACATTTTTTGACTCGCAGTCAAAAAATAATTCAACCAGCAGGCCGAGAAAGTTGTTTAGTTCTTGTACAACTCAAAACAAACAGACAATGAATTTGATTGCTGCTATGTACCTAACATATAGTTAAGTTACAGTAAAAACTTTCGTTTCTGTGATACTGAAATTCTAAAATTTATATGTATTTTACTTACTTTATTAAAACAGACGTTTCATATTCTTTTCATTTCATTTTTGCTACAGTTTTTCCAAAATGACCTGCTGGATTCGTTATTATTTTTCCTCTTTATTTTAAAATAACGCTGAACGTAAACCTACGCTTTGGTTTTTAAAACTTTAAATGATATTAAAATTAACTTAAATTTTAATTGAAACACCTCAAATAAAAAATTTTGCTTTGGCTTTTCCGCCATTTTTCAAACCAAAGCATTTCCGATTTGTAAAAGACAACATAGATAAATTTCAATCAGACAGCCATTATTTAGCTTTCATTTTGGTTTTACACTTGCATTGCAGCAACTATAAAAGCAATTTCTCAATGAATACGTATTGTTGTTTTTTTGCTAACTTTTAATATTCTTTTATTATTGCGATGTTTACACGAACATTACTTATTAATTACCGGTGTAAGTCCAAACTGTGGTTGATAGGCAAACTTTCAAAATAATGTTAGGGCCTAGAGGCAAATTACAGTCTACCGGTTACAAGTTTCAGGTGAATGTTTCATATAATAATATCCCCCTTTGAAACAAGGCAAAAATTTCGGCAGTTTGAGACAATATAAATACGATTTTGCTTCGAACAAAGAAAATGTGCCCAAAGTAGCTAGCATACAGTATATTTAATATTATAAGAATAACATACTGTATCATTAATTAGTCGGACATAATTTTCCATTCAGAAAAGATGTTTCAAAAAATCAATGTTTTATGTTATTGCATTTATCATTTTTTCTATTTGAATAAGATCCATTAGAAATTAAAAAAAAAGATTCCGGTGCTGATTTTTATTTGAATTACGTTCAACTGTTGCTATCTATTTTTAAATAAGATCCACACATGATTTCTATTTGAATAGGATGCACCCGATGATTTCTATTTGAATAAGACCCATTCCATGATTTCTAATTTTGAATTTTATGCATATGAACATTAACGCATGAATAAAGCTGGTGATTTCTATTAGAATAAAAACACGTGATGATTACGGCACAGCGCTCATGAAACAAAATGCTGTGCTGGGTACTAAACATTAACGAGCTAAATACTCTCTCTCTTCATTGCCCGATTTTCTGTAAGGGATGCAGGGGCAGCAGCTCGAGATTAAGCCACCACACTTCACGGCCTTCCATCATCCCCATCATTTCGCTTGGGTGAAGTCTCAAGTGATTCCATCCGAGATCCTCAATATAATTGGTCCATCTACTGCAGATGTAGGTCGTCCACCTGGTGTTTGTTTTTTTCCCATTTGCTTTGGCAAATAAAGATTGTTTGGGAAGTCTTTCCTGAGGCATAATACAGCGAACCCTTGTTTATCGCGGGGTATACGTTCCAAAAATAACCCGCGATCGGTGAAACCCGCGAAGTAGTCAGCTTTATTTTTTGCTGTTATTTTATAATGCAATACTGTACTGCAGAATGAAACAAAAATAAAACCTCTTTTCAGGCCAAAAATGTGTTTAAGAAATAGAAATATTAACGTTTTCTTACAAATAACTATAATAGTTTAAAAAACGGTGTAGTAAAACATTATGTTTTTGTTGTAATGAACTTCTAGACAGCAGTAACGCCCCTAAGCCAATCAGAATTCACTGTAAAAAAAAGCACTGTAAAAAATTCCGCGAAACAGCGAAGTGAAGCGCGAAACAGCGATAAGTGAAGCGCGATATAGCGAGGGATCACTGTATATATTTTTCAATGTCTAAAAGCTACAAAAACAATTTTAAAATGGTAAAATACGGAGAAGATATCGCAGCGACACTCATATGTATTACTTCTATTGCTTCCTGAAATTACCATCTTATCCATTATGCAGCCTATTAGGCATGTTTGGATTAAGAACTGTTCTTGGCGAAGGTCAATCTTTGATTGGGTAGAGGATTCTTCGTTCATGCAGAACAGGTGTTATCGGGAAGATTTTCCAGCTGTAAGAGATTATGAAGTTGTGGGGAGAAAACGCCCCAGAGTTTAGGCCGAACCCAGACTGAGCCTGATTACTGGTGAGAAGCCAAAACTAGGCTTGAAAAAACCCGAAACTTAAGTTACGTTTGAAAAATGTGTACGGTTTGCTCGTATTCGATAAACATAATACTACTTATTGCTGAGCAATTCTGACGCATTAACTATGTTTGTGTTGTAATAATCGTATTGGTGCTTAAACGAAGTCGTCTTTTCGTGTTGCCAAGGCAGCTTAATTACGCTTTTATGACACTAAAAAGCTAAAACACAAGGCAAGAAGTATATCAAACCCAACACTTTATCAATCTTAAATCCAAACCCGACCCGAAAAGCCCTTCCCGACTTACAACTCTGAGACGCTCCAGTGCTAAGTACTACCTATCAGCAATTTATTCGCAAAATTTTACAATTTCCTGCACATTATCGTTAATGCTTATCATTTTTGCAAATTTGCACGAGTTAAAACTGTTTTGAGACCAAAACATAACAAACAGATGTTGTACAAAGTTTTTGCATAAAAAGTTTTATTTTGCGAATAATTCACCTCATGAAAAATTGTTGAAGTACTGTAGTCAGTAATTTTGAGAAATGGGGAGCCGCCCAGAGTTTATCTTATAAATATTTTTCTTCAGAATATGCAAGCTTGTGTTTTTTAGCTAAAGGAATTTGGGGAAGTGCTGGAAGTTTCCCTGTAACTGTGGCAGGTGCAGATTTTATGTCTTACTATAGTACAGAAAGTGTCCCTTTAAGAGCTTTTTTTACTGATCCAAAGCTAACTTAAAAAAAACTGTAACCTTGAGCAGTACAAACTTTGAAAAAGCGAATAACGCAAAATTGCTGGCAATAATTTAAATTCTGAGTTGCGCACTGCGCAATTTGCACAATTCGTGAAGTTCTCACGCCCAAAAAAGCTTATATGACAACGCGTGGTCTTTACTCCACTGCATACTGTAGTGTATGTAGTTTCTCAAAAGCTTTTAATTTTCAACAAATTGATCTGATTTGTTGTTGAAGATTAAATCATGAATTACTTGATATGTCAATAAATTAATCCTCTTTAATCTAAGCGAATGGTAACCTACTTACCTTTTTGGTTCGTGATAATCAATATAATCATTTACTGTATCAACTATCAATATACTGACTTCAAATTATTAAACATAATGTGCTTTTGCTATTAAACGATGTAAAGCATCCAGCCAATTTCGGTAGCTTACAATAGCTCAAATCAACAAATAATTTTTCAAATTATTTCTTATTTTTGGGCTGCGGTTTCAAAGACATTCAACAAGCACAAAAAATATCCCTCGGAAAAGCTTTTGGAAATATTGCCCCGAAATAAAAACAAAAAATTTCGAAAAAGTTGTATTTCGATTAAAGCTACTGTAACCTATGCAGTAATTGCCTTGATTCTTGAAACCCTTTAACAATGCACAAAATTTTTATACGCTTTTTACTAATTTGCTCTGTAACTTCTATGTGTTAAGGAAAAAAAAAAAAATTTGTTGCCACGTAACATTGTTGTCTTCAACTTTTTTCAGATATAAAACTTCTAGCAAAACTAAATGCGCCAATGGCCAAGTTATATCCTCTTGCAGTAAATCAAGGCGTTAACCTGCAGCTGCATTCTTATTGGAGTTAGAAATATTTCTTCAAAATTTACTAGAATAAGCTTAATGTCATGCCATGCGTGCGTGTACGCAGTTGTCAAAATTACGGAAGCATGTTCGTTTGATGAGTTTGCATATTCTGTATTTCACACTGTCAAAAGAATTGTAACGTTAGATTAAATTTCAAACGTAATCGAAACGTTCATTTCGACCAATCAACATCAAACGTTTTTTGATACATTCAAATTCTATTGTTTTAAGTATTCTCAGCCAAGACAAACTAAATTAAAAAACAAAATCGCATTTTTTAGGGTGATGAGATGAAAATGAAACCGTTTGGTTAAATCTCCAAAATGCGTTTAGGGTCTTCGACTTTCTTGAAAAAATATTGATAAAATCGGTGTCATTTAAAGTGACATTAAAATATAGTGTAAAATAAAACCATTTTTCTTTAAGCTTTTACGGAATAAGTTTTAATTAATAGTGTCGTAAAAACTTCAGTTGGCACTCAAAGGTTTCAGTTAAAACTTTCACGAAATGAGTTAAAATCCGATATTTGGAGAATTAGCGTGCATATTTGCGCAAGAGTTTTTTGCATTCTATCACTGATTTTTGTTTTCCGTAATACTCTTTTCTAAATCGTGAGAAATTCGTGCAACTGAAATTTTGAGCGTGATCAAATTCAGCAACAGTAATACAAGCATCCTGTAAAATGTAATTTTTTTAAGGATTTAAAGAGATACTGCTCGAGATCGGTTTCCTTGAATAAATGAGAACTACTTGAGGTAATAAAAAGGTACCCCAAATCTTTTTTCACTATTCCCCCTAAAGCGAAAATAGACTTAATCCGTTTGACTTCGTTTCGTTGGCAAACCTACGATTCGAATTTTCGTAACATCAAAACAGAATTTTTTTGCAAAACTTTTTGCAGAATAAGGATCACGGCATGGGACACCTCTTTATAGTGTACAGCATGGATACTCAACTGGCGGTCCGCAGTCTAAATTCGGACTTCTGCAGCGGTAAATTCGGACCGCGGCCCACTACCGGACCTAATTCGGACTTTTTAACCTTCTTTGGGTATGGAACTCATTGTCATGTTGAAAGCTCAATCTCTCAAATTGCGGTGAAGACCTTTTTTTTTAATTTTTGGTCTTCAATCGAGTTTCGGTCTCCAAAAGCGGTGAAGACCTTTTTTTTGAAGTCCTTATTTTCAATCGGAATTTGCCTTCATGTATTCTGGACCTTGTCCAAATTTTCTCACTTTTTCTGGACTCAACGACTTTTCATCCGCCGAATCTGGACCTTTGCTGAAACTCATTGAGTGCCCCCTGGCGGTCTACAATATTATCTCAGGTAGTTCTCATTTCTTCAATAAAAGCGATTTCAAGCAATATCTCTTTAAACAAACAAGAGAACTTTGCAAAAACATTTGTCACAAAACACCCATTTAGTGGGTCGTAAAAGGCGACCAAAGGGTGGCCATCTGCGGTGCCCACCAGGGTACCCACTTTTTGAGTAGTGTATGGAAATGACCACTTTTCTTTGGGAAGCCTTGGGTCAGAAACACGAAAGCGTTAAAAAATAAACATTAATCTGTTATCCTTTTCACTTTTTTGTTTTGTTTTTCAGTAAGTAAAAAACAACGAAGGTTTGAAGCCAACTGCGCTCTCAGCTACTGCCACAAACGCTGGTTCCGAAAAGCACTAACATGCGTATACGCCAGGCGTAAGTCGAGATTTTATTTTAGTACTTAATGACTATAAACGCGAGTTTACATAGTATTTGAATATAACTCGCTTTTGTTCATTTTTGTGATCATGAACAGAAAAAAATAAGCAATAAAAATTATTTAAACTTTGACCATTCTGGACAGAATGCTATCATTTTTAATTGGCCATAGTCAAGTTGTGTTGATTGTGATCCTAGAATAAAAAATATGTCGGGAATCGGAATACTGAAAGGCCATATCATTTAGTTTACTTGACTAATTGTAACGTGTTACTTCAAAAGTTCAAGGCTTGAGGGAGAACTTTGAAACTTTTTGAGCAAAAATTTTAAAGCAACAAAAATGGGTTCAGCACTACAATTGGTCAGAAAAATTGTACACCCAATTCTAAACGAAATATATTTGAATCAGAAACGTTTTAAACCATTATTAACATTATACCACTCGTGTCCAATTCAAATATGTTTTGTTTATTATTGGCGCTAATTTTTCTGATCACATTTAAATTTTCATGAGGAAACGCTGCAATAACAATTTTTAACATAAACGAAAAACAAGAAGAAATTCTACCAATTCTTTTTTGAATAGCAATGAAAATGCTAGTTAAGTGCCTGTCTAATGTGATTAAATCAGAAGGGGCTCAAAGCTGGCAAACTGTTCCAAATTAAAGCCAATGCATGAGCGCCAATTTTACAATTGGGTAAATACGGTTTCGGATGTTGTCCAAACTAAGCAAAAACAATCTTAAAAATTAAAGCATTTATTTGCGAAATGTTAAATGATCGATTATAGTCAAAGCTTTTATTTTACTCGCTGTACAGTACTACGTCGAAGCGTACTGTAACGAGTTTGCTTGGCCCATCTTCGTGTCATTATGCCCGGGAAACACAGTTCCTTTTGAAGAGATGTCGCAGCGGTGGCGAGCCGTTGTCAATACTGAGTCTGATTTGACCGGACCGAGATTTGAACCTTATACGTCCCGCTCCAGAGACGAAAGCGTTACCGCTTGACCCACTGGCCGGCATGTGATCCATTATAAAACTGGGAAAACTTCTTTGCAAACAATGTAAGTAAAGTGTTTCAAATACTCTCTAAAGGTGTTTGGTGCGAAAAGATAAAAATAGAAATACGTTAAAATTATTATATGTTATTGGTGGATGCTTCGTCAATTGTCACGGAAAAAAACATGTTTTCAATTGCACTCCATTATATTTGAATGACTTAAGTGAGGTTTTGAGTGATTGAAGAACAACTTCGTGACATTTTTGAGTGAACTTTATCGATTTTTAATCTGAGTAAAATGATTAACTTTATTAACTTCCGATTATTTCTTGGAAATAACTCTAAACTTACTGACATTATAGGCCTACCGTCTGGTCAATTAGGTTTCGATAAGCTCAGTTTCATCTCATCGGTAAAATTTCAAAGCAAAAATCAGAAGTATTTGCAAAAAAAACAAAACAATATAGTGACAATAAAAATAATGAATAAATAGAACATATAAAAAAAACAAAAATACAGCTTCCAAAACATTAGTGTTGAATAATTAAATCATTATAGTAGTAATTTTTTGAATAAAAAAAAGAAAAATTGATAAAAAAGATAAGCCAAAATGCTGGAATCGTTTGAACGTACCACAGTGCCGTCGCCAGAGCAAACGATGTAAGGGGGCACTAACCAAACGTGGGGGAGGCACTAAAATTTGGGTATAAAAACTGATCTTCAGATCTTGTACGGCTACAATTATGCGCAATTTGAAAATTAGGCCGGCAGTGTTTCTTAGTTTGTTTCCTCTGCGGCTCATAATCGCTTGAAAGATCTATCTACAGCAGTGAATGCAACCAGACGTGCAACCAGGGTTTTGCTAAGATGGGTAAACCAAAAGTTTGTTTTTTTTTGCACAAAAACTGCCTGATTTAGCCCCCGTGCTGAACAAACTGATGCAACTCAAGCGTGTCACAAAAAGGCATACTCACTAAATATTTAGTGACGGGGGCTTGGGAGCGGAGCCTCTAGCCGCTGGGCAATTTTTGCAATTTTGCAGCAAAAAAATAACGACTTTAACGCCATTTATTCACACTTCACACTTTTTGAAGCCATATAAATAAGTATGAATAACTATGATATGAACAAGTATGAATAACATATGAATAACTAAATCGCTAAAATTTAAAAGTCATTTCAAAGAATTAAATTGCTTAGTACCTTCAGCTCCCCCCCCTCTTACTTCAAGTCAAGTCTAAAATACCTTTACATGCTCGTATTTTAAGGTTAAATTTTCTAAGTGACTTGACTAAGGGGGCTGAAGCCTTTTACCCAAGTTGCTCCATTAACTGCGACCTCAATATCTTCGGTGTGCTATAGAAATCAAAACAGTTATTCTTTGAAAAAAATGTTTCCACGTATTGTTTCACGTCATAATCACTAACGAAGTACGGGTAACGATTCTGCACGCTTACATGTCTCTTTCTCGACACATTCGTAAAGACGGGTTAATAAGACGGAATACTGCGTCAGATTTATGTACAGCATTTGGTTGTCAGCAGTTTCGCAAAGAATCGAGAAAACGTCAAAGGTGAATTATGTTTGAACGAAACTATTCCTTTTTCCATCATAGTCTGTTGTCATGTCGTTGCGTGATGTTCCACAAACGTATTTTGCATAGGTGGGCAAGTTAATGCAAAACGTTGGCATCGTTAACTACTAGTCCGTTAACAAACTTCACACCTCCGTTAACGTTAATCCGTTATTTTCAGCTTTAATTAACAGAAGTTAATGAAGTCCGTTAAGTCGTTAATATTTTGCTTGTAATTTACATTTCTTTTTATCACTCGCTTCTAGAACACGTATTGAAGCTGTTGAGCTGATTCAGGAGCTGATTGTAAGGAAATATTTATTGCTATGGTGGTCTTTTTGTGTTTTGGAAGTTACAATTTACTGTCTAATCTAATTTCAAGATAAAAATAAGTTCAAATGCACTAATGAAGCTGCGATCGGAAAATCTTTGGAAATTGCGAACAGCGGTAATTAATAACCCTATGAGACTGCAGCTTATTATTTGTCACAAAAAAGAGCTCCTTTCTTCGCTTTCTTCTACAAAACTCGTGCTAATGCGCAACAAACGTTACCAGTGCAAACTGGTTTGTACCGGTACGATGAATAAATGGTGCAAGATAGTAACGATAAAAACCTTCACGGAAGTTAACAGAACTTAACGGAAGTTGATTTAGTCCGTTAATATGAAAAAGCTTTTTAACGGATTAACGAGTTAATGAAAAAGTTAGCTTCGTTATTAACGAATTAACGGACTTGTGCCCACCTATGGTATTCTGAGTAAACCAAAATGGGGGGCACAAGCATTCGTTGGGGGGCCACGGCCCCCCTGGCCCCTCCGTAGCGGCGGCACTGACGTACCATTGTCCAACCTGCAATACTGAAATTCAATAAAGAAAACTTTAAAAATCTCAGTGTTTTTTGACCCTTTGATACTACAGCAATATTTTATGAACAACTTTAGACATGGTGAAATCAAAAACACAAGCTTTGCTAGAGCAAAGCTAAAAAACAGAGAATTAAAAAAACAATAATTACTGAAAACACTAAATACATCATATGTTAAATTTTGCGTACCTTA